>JAWDEX010172222.1:3879-15751 GCA_035221805.1 Trichilia hirta | reverse complement strand
ATAAATTTAAATTATAAAATAAAAATAAATTCATAAATTTTTATGAATATAAAATAAAAATATTTTAAATTTAATTTTAAAAAATTAGATTATAAATTTTTTTAGTATAGAATATTATACAATAAATAAAATAAAAAATTAATTTATAATTTTCTTTTCATATTTAATAAATATTTTAAACTTCATATCAATATAAAATTATAAATTAAATCTTTTATAATATAAAATATTATAATCGTTCAATGATTTAAATAAAATATTTAAATTATTTTTATTTTATTTTTAAAAATATAAATAAAATAATTTATTAGAAATTTAAATTATAAAATAAAAATAAATTCAAAATCTTTTTCAAATATAAAATAAAAGTATTGTTAAATTTAATTTATAAATATTTATTATAATGTATTATAAATTAAAATATTAAAATTATAAATTAAATTTAAACTTTTTATAAAAATTTAATTATTTTAATTTAAGAGTTTATATAATAAAAATTGTGGATTTATATAATAAAAGTTAAAAACTTTTACAATAAGATTATATATTTTTATTTTTAATAAAAAAAGGTTTTTATTATTATTTAATTTATAGGATATTTATTATAATATCATAAATATACTAATGGATGTACAAGATGTTAAGAGAATCTCTATATTGTACAGTATAGGCATCGGCTCAAAGCCCATGCTACTTTCGCGTTCGTGTCTCGGCATAATTTAAAATTTAAAATTTTTATCCAGAGCAAGTCTAAACAGTAAACAGACAGAGAATGCAGCCAGAGTGCATTGAAAATATGTTAGAGACCACCTGCATTTTGTATTTATATTCGTTCAGGCTTTAAATTATAAAAAATATCATCCACTGGTATGAAAACAAATGCAATCATCAGAAGGTCAATATGATATTTTTCAGACTCGGTCCGTTCTGTCTGTCTGGACTTTTTCTTCAATCCCACATAAAAACACCCTTCATTAAAACTGTTATTGATGGAGAAGTAAGAAAAGCAATATTCTGAACGTGAATCCATTATTACAAATAGAATCGAATGGCAATTTAGAGGTTGACCTTCAAAGAGATCACAACTACTCCACATTTTATCTCAACTTCAAGAAGATTACAATTACAGGAAATATTTAGTAGATCATCACATATTCATATATTATAAAAATTATATAGTTCTTTTGCATATTTACGATTAAAAGAGCGGCTGGCCGGAAATTAAACCATACATACCAAATCATAGTTCAATAATATTTGCTGGGTACAACGTGAATTCACAGAGAGTATCATGTATCATGCTATGTTACTATCAAATTTTCAGTTGCATTTTTTAAATAATTAAAAATTATAATAAAAAAATTGAAAAATATAACAGACAATACGAAAGTACAACCAATAACTTATTGGTTCGTATGGTACAACAAATGCACCGTAGACCTGACCGAGAGATGGAACTTCCATAAAAACCTAACAATAATGAATGCGACAGAAGACCACTCCAATCACTTGGGATCAAATAGACTGCCAAGTAAATAAGATGGGTTCAATGCTTGTTTCATGACCTGAGAAAGAGAATTCCATTTTCAATTGACATTGGAAAGAGAAAAAAAAACCCAACGGTTACATTTTGCAATATTTTTGCTTCCATTTTTCCCAAGTCACTTAAAAACGATGAAAAAACAAAACACCAAGCCCCTTACCACCCCCAATAAGTCAAAGCCTTAAGCTAATTACCCAGGCCCTAACTATTAGAAGAGGGGCGAAAAAAAAAAAAAAAGGAAAAAAGAGAAGATGATATTGATTTCTCAGTTTTGAACCACGGCTAGCTTGCCTTTTTTCTAAGATCCACCACGACCACGCTCACATTGTCAGTACTGTGTCTGGCTAATGCAAGCTTCGTCAGCAACAGCGACGCGTTACGGCAAGGCTTGTCCAACACATCCATACCATTAATAGTACCCAGATCAAACTCATAATCCGCCGGACTACCAGGCGGTGACGGAACACCTTTGCCACGTAAACACATACGCGCTACACCACACGCGGTTTCGTTGGACACGACATCCCAAAGACCGTCCGTAGCTAATATCAAACAATCCTCCTCACCCGTTCGATCTATTATCTGTACCTCCGGTTCACAGGTAACGTAAGGCTTCAAGTAGTTGTCACCTATGGCTCTCGACATCGCTAAAACTCCAAGTACACGGGGACCATCCCAGTATATTACTCGACCACCCACAGCTTGGATCCGGTTCAGCTCGTCCGGACGGTCCGGCTGATTGCAGAAAACAAAAACATGTGTCATGTGGAGTTACTTAATCTAATAAAAGAACCTTCTAAATTTCTCTTTCAAATAATGTAAATTAAAAATAACTAATAACCTTGTGATCTGAAGACAACGGAAGAGCCTTGCCGTTACGACACAAAACCGCCCTGGAATCGCCACAGTTGGCAACAAATATTTTATCGGGTGTTACGATGGCAACAACTGCAGTAGATCCAACGGCGTCGCACTCCGGCGTCTGAAGCTCACACCTGCAGGTAGCCTTAACAACTCCTTCGTTCCAAGCACTCACCTCCTTATCCATGCGCGTGAAGCTTCGCTCCAATGCACTTTTCCATTCCGTTATTTCTGCTCCGTTACTCTCAAGCTCTTCCTTCACCAGCTCATGCAACCTCTCCTTACATCTCATCGCAACCTAAAGAAAAACCAAAAATAAATAAATAACGAAAACATTTCTAAAATTTGTTTAATTCAGAGATGTCAAAAGTGAAGTAAAGCTTTCTTCATACATGAGAGCAGCCGTGGCCATCATAAACGGCAAAGTAGTGAAATTCATCAGTCTTGGTTTCATTATTTTGGCTAAAAAAGGAGGGGCGAACAACCACTGCATCCTCCATGTCTCTTCTTCTACCACAAACAGAAGCGATACCGTACTTTGGATATGTTTCTGAATCTAGTGAAGATGATAAAGATATTGCACTCAAACACGGACTGGAAATCGACATCTCTTTCGTTTCTGATTTTCCAACTTCTACCTTCATTTGTTCTATATTTTTTTCTTCATCTGAAACGCAATTTTCTAAAGCGTTATCACGGTCACGAGAAAACAACGCTTCAGAATCTTTTAGCTTCTGTTTTTTTGATCTCTCGTTTCCATCAGTTTCCGGTGAGAGCAACCCAGCAACAAATTTGAACCGTCTGATCTCCATTCGCCTACGCCTTGCTGCCCGTGAGCTTGGCTCACACGGCGTCGTTGCCTCACTTTCACTGACCACTTCGCAGCAGATCCCCGCCATTCACAAAGATCGCTGAAGATAGGACCAAAAAGCACCAGTAATGATTTGATTTGGTTAATGTCTAATGTTACAATGTTAAAACAGAATTGAAGATGAGAATAGGGAAAGGAAACGGTCCATCGTGGAAGACGAGAATAAGATAAGATTTTTTTTTTTTCATTTCGAAATTCCAAATCTATTCTGCTTGGGTCTTGTGGCCCAATGAATTGCGGGAACGTATCCCTTGTGATTTTGAATCGTGGGTCCACCTGTCAACTTCGTTGACGCCTATAGAATATCTAAAGTGCTATTCTTCCATTCTTAAACACGTGTACAAAATCGAGCCACACTCCTCCGACCCCAGGTTGTGGTATCCTAAGAAAGAACCGTTTCCAACGACGTAACCTACCCCACCGATTTATCAATTCGCTGTTTTGTTGGCTTTAATTCCTGAACTACCCTTTCAGGTACTCCAGCAGGTAGGCAGCAACACAATCGCCAGACTCAATTCTTGGTATACGTGGAGGTAATTGGGTGAAAAACGTGTATATGACAAAGAGACAGTACGGGTGAGGTGTGGACCTACTGGAAGCATAGAGCTCCACGCGTCCAATATGGCTGGCATGCATCTGTACTATATCTGGTGTATGAAATTGACAAGATGGTAAGTAAAGTGCCACGTGACAAACGAAGAAATCAATCCGTCTAACTATATTTAGAACTACCACTTTAACTAGGGTCTGAAGTCTGGAGCTCTAACATAACTCGGGTTACTACCATTTTCTTCTTCTTCTTCTTCAAGAGTGTCGTGTGTTTGGGATAAATGTTAGAAGTGCGGTAAATGTTAAAGTGTGGATCGATTCGGTCGTCTTCATCTTTGAATTGGAAAGTTGCATGAGAGGTCCGACTTCCTGTAGTGTCTTTGCATCTGTGTTGTTTTCCTTTCCTATGCAAACAGAAGTTTTTTAAAAAAGGGGAAGGGAAGGGAGCCCGATACGTCACACGCCGAGATCTGTTATAGGTTCGTTGAGTACATATGTCGGCGAAGCGGTTTGTTGGCTGAAAAATCATGAGAATAGGGACGTTTGCGTGGTGGAAAGCTTAAGCCACGTACAGGGAGAAGTGAGGAGAGTAAGAGTAAAGCAGTTCGTTTATTGGGTGTGGATTGAGGAGCACAAATATTTTAGTTAAGTTGTTTTTTCAGTAGCAGCAGGACATTTGGGCCATAATGTGATACCGAAAGCCAGTGGATTAAATAAGGTTTCTTACATATGATGTTCACTTTTTAAATTAAATAATTAATAAAATTTGTATCCATGATGCAGGGAAATTCTGTTAGTCAGCATCAGAATCAAGCCAATGAAAGAGATAGTTAAGATTAAGTGTATCAATAGAACATTTTGTCATTTATTAGGATTAATTAGAGGTTTTTTTTTTTTTTTTTTTTTTTTTTTTTTTTTTTTTTTTTTTTTTCAATATGGGATTATTTAACGAGAAAAGAGGTAGTCCTAACTAAATTCAAATGACATATTATTTAAGGAGAATTAACGTAAGTTTGGATACATTAGAGTTAAAGGCCATTGGTCTAACCTCCATCAGAAGGAGCTTGAGCAAAACCCAGCTTAAGGCAGCGATGCTAGATTATGCCGATTTGCGTCTATTAGTTCCTTTTCTTTCACTAGGCCAGCCATTTTGACAGGTAGGCACTCTTTCTCTCGTATATCTTTCATTATTGGCTGTGCTGTGACTTCGTGGAGAGTGGGTGTCGTTCGCGATGACCCAAATATTATTATGTGCACGTTACAGTCTATCAAGCAGTTAGCTAAATAAGTTAGCCGTGACAAACGACCTTGACACGTCATTTTGATGATTTTGAGGCGTGGTATCACCCAATGCCTTTTATGGTACTTCACGAGTTCGTTCTCTTTGTTTTGCGTTGTACCTGCTCTTTTTGTTGTCAAATGTGTTGCCTCTAACTCGCTTTTTTTTCGTCTGTTTGCATTTTTTTCAAATCTTTTCAAGTCGTGTTTAGTTTAAGCTTTCCAACATCCCAACCAGCATACTTCTGCAACGGTTTGCCAGAGCCAATGATTTCACCTTTTTGGAAAGTGTCACTCATTCTTCTCTTTCGTGTTTTGTTTTCATTATCATCGTTTATCAAATTGAGGACAATGTGCAGTTTTAGTTTGGAGGTGAAAATTTTTGTATTAACATTGCATGTATGCATCTAAAAGGTTCATCTTATACTCATCATTATCGTCATTTCTTATTTGAGTTGAGTAAATTTGTAAGTTTTGAGAATTTGACGAAAAGAGAGTATGCATGTTTGTAGCTGATAAAATAAATTAAAAAAAAAAAATAGTATACACCAATTGGATGAAATTTATTATTTGATTTAATTTTAACCTTCGTAAAATAATTGAGAAGAAAGTATAGAATTTAATAGTGTTTTTTTTTATATATGTGAGAATTTGAGCATATTTTATATTTTGGAGTGTTATTGGATCATTTTTGTGTGTCTTTAGAACTTGCTTTTAACCATGTGAAGGTGACATTGATACATGCTGCATGAAAATAATTAACGCATTAGAATTTACTCGTTAAGACTAAAAGAGCTACCCAACGAATATTATCATTTACAGAATCTGTCTCAGCCTTTTTCTGTTCTTCTTTATTATATTCTTAGGAAAAAAAACCTTCATTGACCTATGTTCATAACTACTAAACTATTAAGATTACCCTAAAAAAAAAATTATTTGTTTTATTAATTTTAAAAATATTTTATTTTGTATATAACAATTTTTTTATTAATAAAAAGAAAGAACTTTTTATATTAGGTTTTTTTTTATCGTGTAATTAAATAATATATATATATATATATGAATTATTAAATAATAATATTTTTTAATAATATTTTATAATTAATAAATATTTAAATCATAATTAATATTTAATAATTATATTTTACTGTTACAAATTCAATAAAAAAAATTTATATGTTAGTATGATTGAATTTGATATAACATCTAAATATTTAATTTAATTTTTTAATTAGTTTAATAATAAAAGTATATACAATCTAATCTAATCTAATCTAATCTAATCTTAGGTTGCACCAATACTCCAATATTAAATATAAACCTAGTTAAATGAGTACAGTCTAATATTTTTTTAATCATATTTTATCTTATTAAGTTCAATTAAACATACCAAATGAGTCATTAGTATATACTTATTAATAATAATTTTCTACCAACAGTGTTATTTGAGAATGATTTTATGTGGGTTTATTACCATATTAAGAACATTAGGAAATTCACCATTGTAAGCATTTATTGTATAATTATTTATAAAAATAAAAAAATAACTTAAGTGAAAATTATTGTAATAAGGAAAATTTATTTTAGTAAAACCAAGTATTTCCCGTATTTTGTTAAGAAAAGATAACCATAGTCTTTTTTTCCCCTTTTTAAATACTGTAATGATTACTTGTTTCGCTTTTGTTTCTCTTAAATTCAAACCTATATTTAGAATAATATTTCAAAAAAAGTGTTGTTCAATGACATCCTTTACGTTTCCAATTACTATTTTATTTGAGGTGCAAGTATTTTGCGTTAAATTTGGTAGACTTGTTCATCTAACACACAACCTTTTTATTAGCATATTGCTATTCAATTAGTGATAACAAAGATGAATAAATTGGGTCAAAGATTCTCTACTAATGCGTTATCATTTATACATCTTTTAAATATGCTGCTTACTCAAAGAGATAATCACACACTACTTAGCAAGCTTTTAGAGGCTACCAAATCCTTTCATCATTTAATGAATTAATTTTATTAACTCCCGTTTCATGCCCGTTTCTTTTCCTAGTGAGTATCATTAGAAACACCAAAATTATGTTGGCTAGGAATCAACACGTGCCCTATCAGATAAATCTTCTTCAATTAATAACAACAAAGTGGGGTCATTGTTTTATCAGCTGTAGGTAGGATTTTCGGCACAGAATTGGGAGTTCAAATGACGTCATATGACTATTCAACCGGGGCTAATATTGTCTATTTCTGTGGCAAATTATTCAACCCATTTGTTATTTGTTGAATATGATTTCTATTATTTATTGGAAAACATTAGACTATAACTATTATGTATAATCATTTCAATTTTTTTAACTACACTAACACAAAACTTGTTATTCTAACTACTTCGAATTGAAATACTTTTTTTTTAATCACGACAAAATTTTTATATTCTGTCACTATTGCAACGATCAGTCATACACAGATCAGACATTCATCTTTTTAGAGTATTTGTCCGTAGATCACAAAGTATCTGTATTAAATCAATTAAGATTATATGCATAAATCACACTACAGTGGTACAAAATATAAGATAAAATTTCAGCTATACCAGGTTCTTATACTTAAATGTACTCTAAAAAATTTGAATCTAAAATCAGCATAAATGTTCTTTAAAATAAAATCAATCGGGTACACCACGTGGGTGCTTTAAAATACCTTATTTTGTTCTATAATATTTAAACTTTTAGTATTTGACCTTTGTTGAACCTTTATTGTTTGGAATTTGTTTTATTTCACAAAGGAAAGAAACTAGAAAGAGAAGTAGAAAGAAGAAAGAAGATCAGTCAAAAATTTTTACTGTGCAATCCACTGCCAATAACTTGTAAGACATTTTTAGACCTTTCTCCAGTATACTTGACTCAAATTCACTCCTTTTTCAGCGAGTGATCTTTTTTTTTTTTAATCTAGCTTAGATTTATTTTAAAAAATTGTGTATGTTAAATTTGAATTCAATTTTTTTGGTTAATTTTTTCTTTTCAAGAAAAATATATTAATTTTGTTTGATTACGAATGCAGTGTGGTTATAATGTGGGCAAAAGAATTTAATTGAGCAAAATGATTGAAGAAAATGGATTGGGGTTTATACATTTGATTATGTATAGAAGTTGTTTGAAAAATGCCTCAACGAAGGAGTAGGGGAAAATCAAGTGAGAAAAGGCACCTGGGGAGGGGTCAGTGCATCACACCAATGTGGCATGTTGGTGTGCTAAGATGGGACATACCTTTGGCCAACTTATTATTATTATTTTTATTTTCTAAAATTTAAATATTTTTTAATATTATATTAATAATTTGTTAATATATATTTATTAATTTAATTTTTTTTAATAATTCTTAACATAAGTTTTTTTATATTATGTTAATGATTTTTTAATTTTGTCAATATAATTTTAATTCAAATATTTTAATTTTAATTTTGTCGCATTAGGTAACTGTGTTATTAATTGCGTTATTTTTACTTGTCATGCAAGGAAGTGATGGAAAATACGTTGTTCCTTGAGTTATCCGACAATTAAAGACTGTGCCCAATCATTATTATTAAGCGGTACCAACAAATTTGTCCAAATTAAAAGTCATGTAATTGATGAAAATAAAGTTAACCAACGAACAAAAGGAGCGGTTCTGAGGCATGTTTTGGGCATGTCATTCATATGCACAATCTGTAATTCTTTAGCCAATTTATCCGCAACGTATTACTAACAGAAATTGAAACCAAAGGCGTGGACTAAGTGCTGTGGTTCTTAATTTTTGCCTGACATTATCATTTCTCAATCTTGGAATTTAGGTTAATCAAATGTAGGGAAGGGTAGATTCTAATCAATCTAATTCAAATCAAACTAAATTGTCAATTGAAATAGTTTAGACTAATTTAAAAAATATTTAAATAAATTTATGAATTGATATTTTAAATTCATTATTCGCCATTTGAATTTGAATTTTGGATTGAATTAATTCTAATTGCTTTAATATATTTAATATAAAATAAAGAAATTCTTTTATAACTAGAGAATGAAAAAATTAAATATTCTAAAGCAAAGTTTAGAGGCTCTTTTAATACTATTTTTTTCTTTGAGATAGTCTTAGAAAATTAATATAAATAGACTAATACTAATATTGAAATTGCGATTAATGAGTTATTAGTACACTGAAATAAATTTTTTTTCTTTTCTCGGAGCTAAGATATTTAAATCACAAATTTAAATTAATCTAAAATATAGCAATAATTTGAATTAGATCAATTTATAATATACTATTGAATTAGATTAGATTATCTTAAACGCAATTCATAATATTTATAATATACTATCGAATTAGGTTAGATTATCTTAAACACAATTCGTAATATGGGGATCAAATTAAAATTTTGACTCAATTCAAATCTAATTAGTAAATGTTCACCTATAATAACAAGGTTGAAATTTAGAAAGACAATGCAAAGAGATCATTTGAAAGTCACCGACTTTGGGACCAATATTTTAACGGCAGTTGATAACCACTAGTACTTTAATGAATACAATTAAGAGTGAACTTTGAGGATGTACCAGTCGAAAATGTCGTGAAGTTGGCATTGTATATTATCGCGGAGCAATTATTATTGCATATAGAATCTTGCTGAATAGTGGACTCTTGGTCGATGCATTTTGTCTAAGAGGATCATAAAGGTTTCAACAAGTGCTCCTAGAGAAACAACACATGAAAGATGACATATGATTGCCTTTGAAAAGCCACAACGGCTATGGACACAGAGTCTGTAAAAGACCATACCTGTAATCCAAGCAACATAAAAGAGGCATATAACTATTGGGCAAGATCTCTTTGGCATTTATGTCTTTTATTAGTTTTATTGCATTTATTTTTTTACCCTGTTTATTTACTATGGCTCTATGTATATGTGTATGCAATTGTGGTGCCATCTGCCGATTCCATATATTGGATAGAGATATCATCATAAAGTGGATCCTAATGCATTGTCATATATGTCGAGTTAGGAGATTCGATAAGTGCCAGTGCACACAATCATGCGACATACTTTTAACACTGAACACATGAGTTTTTTGGTTTACTATATGGCGTCTGAATGTAATTAAATATAAGACATTAATATCTCTGTTTCATTATAGTCTATGATGACCAAGCGATTAAAGCTCTTGGAGAATGTTAAACAAGAAGCGTGGCAATAGTATTGATATTTAAAGGCATATCGTTATTAGATAATGATTGGAAAAATATACAAGGCAGGGAAGAACTCCTGCGTAAGTTAGAGGCCCATTGGGCCTTGGGTACAATGTAAAACTCCAAGCCACTCTCATGAATAAAAATTTCGGCTGCGAGATAGAGTAATGAGATCTTCTACTATAATACAGTAAGTCCTCACTGATGATAAATGATCCAAGACCTCCTTAGACCAAAAGATTAATAAAAACTTCTATCTTAATGAATAAACCTGAGACCCTCTAAGTTACCAAGCATCTTGAATAAGGAGTGTGATCAAAAAGGTCTCAAAACTAAAAAAAACTCCGAGCCATCTCTTATTAGGGATGGTCTCAGTTGTAACAAAAAATCTGATATCTCCTTATATTGATAAAAGCTTTAGTTAATAAAATAATAAAAGTCTTACCTACGATGTAAAAGTTCATCAAAAACTTCGGATATATCATGAAATCATAAAATCTTTTTAATTAATAAAAATCTTGAGTATAAAATTTTTTTTTAAGTATAACATAGAATTGAGACCTTTCTCATTATCGAAGGTCTTAATTATGTTGTAACAAAAATTTGAAGTAAGATGCAAAAATTAGAAACCCCTTTAATTGATAAAGAAGATCTCAAGTGTGATGTAAGATTTTAAGATCTTTTTGCAATAGTTATTATTATTATTATTATTAAAATGTTTAAAATTTACAAATTTTTTCGACAATAATAGGGGTATTTGATGGTTACATCAATCGCAGCCCACATTCTCGTGATTTCTAAGACGTAAATACACACATTTCGTTCTAAGTCATTGAATTATTATCAAATTTTTCTATTAAAATCTTTTATTAAGGAAAATTCTGACTTAAGTATTGGAAAATTTTTATCAGAATACTGTTTTATCCTTAATCGTTTTTTATAATTTCAGGTGACTTCAAATTCATCCGGAAAGCAAAAAGAAGCTTTTGACACTTGAAGTTCGAAGGAGAATTTCTGTGCATTAATAAATAATAAGCTTTGATTTTAAAATTTTATATTTCAATGTCAACGACGGTATGCTTGGTGAGGAGGAGAAGCATTGGCCTACACCAGCAGAGGAGGAGTATGTTTTTCTTATTGATCAGTTCAGAGATGATGATGCCAGCATTAACGGGACTGCTTCTTCTAAGGATGCAACTTGGAGAGAATAGAGAATCAAGCACTATTACAAGCAAGTTGTCGAGAATAATTAGTTACCAAGTTTTGATGGTAGGTTATTACATGATTTTAGAGAAGAAGTTAGGATTTTTATAATATTGTATTTTTTCAATGTCTCTAAAACTATTAAATTTTTAACAATCTTAGTTGTGTCTATTCGGTCTACGTGCATGGTCCGGGTGCTAGAAATAATTTCGTACGGGATGTTGAGATCATAACGCGATTAAATGTGCTTCATTTAATTGTGGACCAACTAGATCAATTTTACCGGAATTCAGGGAAGAAGTGAAGCAATGAAAAGACAAATTTAACCATCGGCAACATCAAATATAGACTGC
>JAWDEX010172202.1:0-15752 GCA_035221805.1 Trichilia hirta | reverse complement strand
TCATCCTATTCTGCTGCGATATATTTTTAACTATAAAGTGACGTATAATTTCTTTATTATGGCAAATTTTCATAAACAGATCACTACAATACTCTCCACCATTGTTTGTATAAAGCTGCTTAATCTTTTTACCAGTTTACATTTCAATCATCTTTTTCTATTTAAGAAATGTTATATTTCAATCATCTTTTTTCTATTTAAGAAATGCTTCAAGTACATTATTCTTACTCTTCATAATATAAACCCAAACTCTTCTGTAAAAATTATCAATAAAAGTAACAAAGTAGTTAAGGGTGGGTATTTTTAAATCTATTCAATTTAAACCAATCCAAACCGCCATAATTTGTGGTTTTGATTAGTTTGAGAATTTTTTGAATCAATTTATGGATTGATAATTTTCAAATTGCTATTTGCTGTTTGAATTTTGGATTATATCAATTTTAAATAGTGAAATCGCAAATCAAATCGCTTAATGTTATTCTATAAAATTTTTTATTTTTATTTATTTTATTATCTCAATTATATATAGTTGCCTTTATTTCTTTCTTTATTTTTTATATGTAATAACAATTAAAAAAGAAAAATTATTCATGATGCGAAAAAAATTATTTATGAAATTTTTACTTAAATATTAATAAGATATTATAAAATTAATAATAATTAAATATTAGAATATTAATTTTACAACATAGTTCAAACAACGAATTTAAATCACATTTTGCAGTTTAGATTGGATCGATTTATAATTTTTAATGAATTGAATTGGATTGACTTAATTTTAAATCATAATGTGCGGATCGGTTTAAAATTTTATTTCAAAGCAATCCAAATTGCTTGTGTCCACCCTTAAAAGTAGTGCCTACCTCTTAAAGATTCTATCTTGGTAGGTCCTTATACATCAAAGTGAACATAATTCAAAATATCTTCAGTATTATGAATAGCTATACCAAATTTTATTAGTATTTGTTTTTTTTCAAAATACAATACTAATAAAAGTATAATTTGCAAGTCTTCACACATTTTAATAAATCTCGATCCACTAGATTCGATAAGGATTTAACACCTGTATGTCCCATTCGCATATGCCGCAACTTGATCAAATTTAAATCTTCATTCTTTTCTAAAACTGCAGCTGTTGATCTAGTTATTGTACTACTATTAGAGTAATATAAGTTTTTTTTTTTATACCTTTCATTACCATAAGAGTACCTGAAGCAATTTTAAGAATTTGATCTTGTGAAGTTATAGTGTAACCTTTAGATTTCAGGTTTCTCAATAAATAAGATTATTTTTTAATTTCAGCATATAGCAAACATCTATCAAAATTCTAATAATGCCATTATAATTCTTTAATCGAACTAAACCTATCCCTGCTGTCTTACAAGCATCATCATTATTCATATAAACAACTCCATAATTCAGCTCTTCAAAATCAAAGAACTAGTCTTTATAAGGACACATTTGATAAGTGCAACCCGAATTTAATATCCACTCATCTGACCCAAAAATAACCAGTAGACTAACTATAGATAAATCTGACTACTGATCTTTGGGTTTGGCCACACATGCATTAGAAATAACTTTGTCATTTTCTTTCTTTTATAATTTTGAAAAATCTTTCTTCTAATACCCTTTTTCATGACAAAAAATATATTCATGTTTACTAAATCTTTTTCTCGAGAGTGATCTTTTTTTTTCTTCCCTTTTTACGACTCTGACTTCTCCCTTTTGCTGCAAAGGCCTTAGTTGAATTATCTCTATTTTCTTTCTAATCTTTTCTTTCAAATTCATAATTAGACAAAACAGCACAAATTTTTTCAAAAGACAACTTTTCTCTTTTATGGAGGAAAGTAATACAAAGGTGATCTAATTCATCCGAAAGAGAACCAATTCACAATATAACTTTATACTCATCACTGAAAGTTTTATCTAAATTCATCAAATTAGCAACTAATCTATTAAATGTATTAATGTTGCTATTGATACTCGTACCTGATCTTAGTTGTAAACAAAATAATCTTTTTATTAAGTATAGTCGATTTTTATTACTCTTTTTTATGTATTTATTTTTCAGCGCTTTTCATAATTTGCTTGCAGATGTTTCTTTTATGAATAAATATTTTTGCTCTCTACCCAGACATGAGCGAATCAGCTCATAAGTTTTAACATTCATCTTTGTTTAGTCTTTTTTATTGATATATTCTAATTTTATCTCATCTAAAATTATATCCAAATTTTGTTAATACAAATTATCTATTATTTCACTTTATCACAAGATAAAATTATTTTTTTCATCAAATTTTTCAATATCCGATTTTGTATTTATCATAATCATTATTTTTGTCAATGATGGCAATGCCATTTATACAACTAGCTTAGCATACACAATCAATATCCAAGCTTTAATCTATTATTTTTAATAGTTAGTAAATCAATTGCCACATCCTTTAGTTCTAATATCACTTGTTGAAAATTTTACTACACCTATTCTTAAATACTTGTTGTTTTCACAATAAAAAATTCTAAATTTTTTAAGTAATTAAATGTAAATATCATATAATAACATCATGTACTATACTAGCTAATTAAATATAATAATAATTTTAAGTATTAAATAGTACAAAAATAAAAATAGAGAACATAAAATTTAACAAGGTTCAGTATAAATACTTACATTTTTGGGTATTATAGAAAATTTATTATTTTTAATTTTGTAATATTATAAATTTTTTAAGACTATAATGCAAATATCTAAAAGATACATAGCAAAAGATATAAAAAAAAAAAAATTAATTATAAAATTTTTTATAAAAAGAATTCTTAGACTTTTTGTGATATAAGTTGAAGTAGAAAGACTTTTACTATATTTTGTCTAAATTTATTCTAAATTTTATTTTTAATAAGTCAAACAAATAACATAATAAAATTATTGAACCACCGCTACCGAGACATTGGTTAAAAAGTCAATATTCAACGTTTTTACTGTCTAAGATATTTTCTAACCCCTGTCAATTAATTATTCAAGTTGCCAAGAAGCAAAAGGCAAATCTTTTTCAGAATCAGGTGCCCTCGCTGATATATTTAGTTTCCGGGAACACCAATCTTTGTACTGTCGTCTTGCTGCAGCCAGCATAGGGTTTCCATGTTCCATGAACTCGCTATTATTTCGCACAATCCCAATCCTTGCATCTTTCGTCCATTACGTTAAGATATATTGGTAAGGGATAGCCTTTCTATTCCTATGATCAAGCACTTTGAGCGCAGGACTATAAAGAAAACCAACACAGTCAAGTTTCATACAACCACAAATCTGAAGAATTGCAAGTCACTCTGTATTCTGGAGACCCTCCGAATTACCTTTGTATTTAGACGACCATCCGCTTCGACTGCATTGCTTATTAACCATATTTAAACACTTTTCATATTCTCACTGGATTAGTTCATATATCTTCAGTCCGTAAACCTCACCTGCTTGCTGTAACAAAATCACATTAGTCATCACGCCTTGGCAAATTCAATCCAGTTAATTATTAGTTCTAAATTTCTTTCACTGCTACTCATCTAGCACTCTGTCGATATGCATGAAGACGTGAATCATATCTTGGTCAGAGCTCAGATAACTTTTCAATTTAGTAGATTAACTCTCAACCAGATGCTAATGTCTCACGCCAAGAAAAAATAGTATTCCTGCCATAGACAACGGCTAATCCATTTAAGCCAGTCAATTTGCTGAAGACCATAATTACCAAGCTAAGCCACCCATGCTTGAATAAAATCCTTCTCATCCTTTTGATCACAATACGACTTTACAAATCTGTGGTGAAAGATTTTGGTGCTTCTGCCGCAAATTCAATTATTGTCTCTCATAAGACAGATTTAATTGCCTCAACAACTGCTGCAACTTGATCCATGAGAATGACCACCTGCTTTTTCGCTGAGAGTGCAGCTAAGAATGTGTAAAAGCCACTTGATTGATTTAGCGGTGCCATCAAATAAAAATGAATGCTTCTTCACATTCATGTCTCTTCTGCCCTTCCACCGATATCCTTCTCTAGAACAAGTATCTTACTCCTATTGGCTCGATCTTTTCGAACAGTACAACAAGCAATCTAGCATCTCTGCATATCCATCGGATTCAAACACCGTGCCAATTAGCATCTCCTTTTGAGGAAAAAGTGGACACAGTTGCATGGACAACTTTAGGCTATGAACGTGCAGCTCCACACATAAGACCAATTCATTGAATTTTTGAAATGTAATTGACATCCGCATCCTCATCATGAGGGCTAACCCAACTCCTTATTTATTGACCCTCGTGAAATGCATTAATAAAGAAAAGGAGGAAAAATGATTGTTGCTATTATTACTATTATTATTAACCTAGGCCCAAAACTTTCCAAGTTGGATTGTTGGGAAGGGCGAAAATATAAATAGAAACTCAGATTCTTAAAATATGTTGCGTGGCCTCCATGCCCAGACGGCTAAGCCTAATGTAGCTCCTCAGTTTTCCCTCTAATATTTATGTCTTATTAGAACACAAGATTAAGATTGATGTAAGCGAAGCGATCAATTTAACTGGAAGTAAAATAAATTTTTTTTAAAGATTATTATGTATAAATTATTGTACAATAAAAATATAAATTATATGATCAATTAAAACAATAATATAAATTATGTAATAATTAATTTTATTATAATATATTAATTTATACAATAATTTATGTATAAAAAAATGATAATCAAGTAAAAAATTGTTAATCAATCTCATTAAACAGTTAGCCCATCCTAATTAAATAATAATGTTACCTAAATATTAGAAAATATTTGTTTCTGGAAACTTGGAATTGGAACACGACACACGAGAGTCAAAGGAGAGGTTGAGCCTATTGACTTT
The DNA here is from genome assembly GCA_035221805.1 of Trichilia hirta. NCBI lineage: Eukaryota > Viridiplantae > Streptophyta > Magnoliopsida > Sapindales > Meliaceae > Trichilia > Trichilia hirta. The sequence continues at coordinate 10,858 of JAWDEX010172202.1, read as the reverse complement.
GGAGCTCAATACCGAATGAGGAATCGACACAAATTCTGAACATCGTGGTCTCGAGAACCTACTACATCCATTCATTCAAGAAGCCGACTCCGCGCGCGTGGTATTCCTTGAAAGAAATTTTTTCGCACTTTTGTCGGAAAGAGATGGCCTCCTGAGTACACAAAACGCTTGTCTGCCACCTAACACATTATCGTTTTATAATCATTTACTTTTGCTTTTACATAATTGCCCTCAATCATTAAATTTAATATCTTTTCAATCCTACCATACGATGGCTTTAGGTATCAGATTCATCATAGGGGAAAAAAGTGAAAATGGAGGAAAAATAATTGTTAATTATCTCATTAATGGAAACTAATTATGTATGCCATATAAAAAATCCTAATAATTTAGAACAGAATCTAGGAGAAAGATTCGGCTATCAACCACCTCAAATGGAAAATTGTAGGCTAGTTCTGCCATAACAGTAATAATTTCGAAGACTTTTGGTCTGTACGCTGTATTATGCTCTCCATTTTTTGGACGATAGATACTATAAGAATTCACTGTCTCTCTCTCTCCATTGAATATTGAATACAGAGTGAATACTTCGTCATCAAGCACTCATCGATTCCATTTCCGTGTCACTTTGCAACAAAAACCACTTTCTTGCCAATCGAACATAAGCCAACCAAGAAAAAACTGGATGAAAATGTCACCACCCATCTCCACTTCTTCATTCATGTCTCCCACATTTCTTGTTCTTCTTATTACCGTCATTGTTGTTACTCCAGTTGAATCAAATCAAATCCCATCCGAATCCCACAAATACACATTTAAAGTGGGTCCAAGTTTCGGTTTTTCTGCTTCACGAAACGAGACAGCTGCTGGAATGAGAAGAAGCAAGAAGTTGGCGGACACGGGTGGAGTTATAATCAGAGCTAACTCAACAATTTCAAGTGAAAATGAGACATTCGAGCTGGGATTCTTTTCTACAATTGAGGAGTCTAGCTGGTATTTGGGAATTTGGTATGCTTCAATTCCTACCCCAACTTATGTTTGGGTTGCAAATCGGGAAAAACCTATCACTAATGCAACACAATCTGCACTAGGAATCACTGAAACGGGTAAATTAGCTATTAAAGATTCAAAAAACTCTATCATTTGGCAAACCACGAACACTGAAAAAGCAACAGATGTACAACTTTTAGACTCTGGTAATTTAGTACTGTTATCACCAGAGGGTTCAGTTGTGTGGCAAAGCTTTGATCATCCAACTGACACATGGCTTCCTGGCATGAACCTTACTGTTGGTGAATCTTTAACTTCTTGGAAGAGTTTATTTGATCCAGCTCCTGGGTTTTATTCACTCAGGCTAAATCCGAGAGAGTATAATGCAATTGAGCTTGTCTATAATGATACTATTGTTTATTGGTCTACTGGGAACTGGACTGGTAATGCATTTGTTAATGTACCTGAAATGACGATCCCTTATATATACAAGTTCTATTTCTCAAACCCGTATACGTCCACAGCGTCTTTTGGGTACACAGAGAAGCCCCTGGATAACGTGCTCAGGCCACCGTTGACAAAGCTTTGTGTGCATCCAAGTGGGCAGCTTAAGCAATATACTTGGTCACGGCAGATTGACAATTGGAACATGTTTTGGTCACAGCCCGAGGAAAATTGCAAAGTTCATGGTTTATGTGGTGATTTTGGTTTCTGTAACAGTACATTGTTAAGACCTTGTACGTGTATTGATGGGTTTAGGCCTGCTGATAGTTTGAGTTGGAATTTAGGGGATTACTCTGGTGGATGTAGTCGTGAGAGCAATGATTTATGTGATCAGAGTGATTCGTTTGAGGAGGTTGGTGTTGTGCAGTTTACGGGAGCAGTTGCAGAGCAATTTCCAGCTACTAGGAGGGTCTGTGAGAGTTCTTGTTTGGCTAATTGCTCTTGCATTGGGTTGAATCATAATGCAAGGACTAATCTATGCAAGAATTTATATGGAAAACTCTTGAATTTGAGGAATTTAACTAGTGATGGCACAAATGAGGATGTGTTTTATGTTAGAGCACCAGGGCAAGGAAATGTGAAGAAAAATATGCCGACAACAATGGTTTTGGTTGCTAGCATTGTTGGTTCAATTGCAGTTTTTGCATCAGCAGGGGTGACGCTGCTGACTTTGGGAAAGAAAAGAAAGAAGGGAAAGGGTGTGGATGAGGAAGGTGCATTTCCAGTGCTCAATTTAAAAGTTCTCTCTTATAAAGAGCTTCACACAGTGACAAAGGGTTTCTCGGAGATACTTGGGCATGGTGGATTTGGGGCAGTATTTCAAGGGGAGTTATCAGATTCCACTCCCGTGGCAGTGAAACGCCTTGAAAGGGCTGGGAGTGGAGAGAAGGAATTCAAGGCTGAGGTATGCACCATTGGGAACATTCAACACGTCAATCTGGTGAGACTCAGAGGTTTTTGCTTGGAAAATTCTCACAGACTTTTGGTTTATGATTATATGCCTAATGGCCCTTTGAGTTTGTATTTATGCCAAGATGGTCCTAATCTCAGTTGGGATGTCAGATTTCGAATAGCTGTTGGTACAGCTAGAGGCATTGCATACTTGCACGAGGAATGCAGAGATTGCATTATTCATTGTGATATCAAACCTGAAAACATTCTTTTGGATAGTGATTACATAGCCAAGGTATCAGATTTTGGATTAGCAAAGCTGATTGGTCGAGACTTTAGTCGAGTATTGGCAACAATGAGGGGCACCTTGGGCTATGTAGCACCAGAGTGGATATCTGGATTGGCAATTACAGCAAAGGCTGATGTTTATAGCTATGGGATGACATTGTTAGAGTTAATTGGTGGCCGCAGAAACGTGGAGGCACCAGCTTCTGGATGCAATGCCAATGTTGGTGCTGGAGGTGAATATGGGGACAAGTGGTTTTTCCCTCCATGGGCAGCACGACAAATAATTGAGGGCAATGTGGCTGCAGTTGTGGATGACAGGCTAGGTGGCACTTATAAAGTTGAAGATGCACAGCGTGTTGGATTGGTGGCTATCTGGTGCATACAAGATAATGAGGAAATGAGACCAACAATGGGAATGGTGGTGAAGATGTTGGAGGGAGTAGTGGAGGTGATGACACCTCCACCGCCAAGATTGATACAAGCACTTGTTTCTGGGGAGTCATATCACAGGGTTAGGACAGGTTCTGGCCATGGTGTATCTGCAGGGGGTGGCTGTTCTGGTGATATTGGAGTATCAAGTGGTGGTTCACAGCCATCGTTTGGTAATGTCTCTTCCCCAGTAAGAATGTGAATGAGAAAGCTAATTTTGGTACAAAGTCATTAGGCTTTTAATTTGTTTTTTTCCCCGGTTGAAAGTTTCCTAGAAAGAGATCTGTTGTAGATTATCACGATGTAAAGAGTCTCAACGCTTATTACGAAGTTTCGCCTCTTCGGAACTTGCAGTGGTTCCAAATTCTCAAGATTCCAAAGCTCAATCGGTCAATCGTGTGTGCATCATTATAGGCCACTTAAGACCTGTTAGGTTTATTAAATGATTATTTCTGTACATTTGCATACCATGTCCGGAATCATACGATAGCACAAAAGTCCTGAATGGCCCCCATAAGCAATTGATATTCGTAATATCAATCAAAGAACTTAGGTCCACTGCTACAAAGACAAGCTTCCAAGTTGAAGTACAAATTGCATGCCCATCATTTCAACTTTCTGCGATGTAGTATTCAACTTTTTATTTAGTAATTTAAATTCATGATGAGTTGAGGAGGTTTGGGGGTCACAATTCATCATCACAAATTTGACGTGCCCCAATGTAGATACGGAAGATATTCTCGTGATTGAACCCCAACCCAACCCCTTTCCAAGCTGCTCCCTTTTTTCATCTTTATCTTTTTCAATCCCATATTATAATGAATATCCATCGTCGGTCTATTGAAGTGTGCTGCTACAATGGAGAAAGTTTATGGTTTCTTTGGACATTTTCCAGTAGGGGAAGGTGAAAAAAGGGTGTGCCAAGGGTTGGGATATCAAGAAAAAGCTTGACATTCTTGGGATATGTTTTTGATCTCTTCATCCCATATAACCCTATGGGCCTTTGTTTTCTCTATCGATTATGTGATTTAATTTTTATCAGTCAATTTTTATAAAATGAAAGATATTACCAACCAGACACTTTAAAATAACAGAATTTTGAGTCATCTAGATACTGTTCAAATACAGCTTGCTTTTAGATTTGTAAGACATTAAAAAGAAACCGGGTTTGAAACTGATAGCAAATGGCAATTGAAATATTCCGAATCCTCAAATTAAACAGCACGGTATTTGTCATACGAGACTGGGTCAAATTTAATGTCCCTCTCGTATATTTAACTGGTATTTTTCAAAGATTTAGCTAATAATAAACACTGGTAATAAATCATTCCGCATATAAACTTTCACGCAAAATTTTGTTAATAAAAAACACACAAAGACAGAGATCAAAATTTCTTTTTGTTGTAACAATTTATAATCTACAAGCTACAAAATCTGCAAAAATTGCGAACCATTCAGAAACAGATGCTCTATCAGCAGGGGATGAAAATTCAACCTCTGCTGTTGAATCACCGTCCAGTTCATGAACCAAGTTACAATTCATGGACGGCGTCTCCCATTTGCAGACAGTTGAATTGCATCGTGCTCCTACTACTTTTATTGAGTCTCATGAAAAAGATTATCCCCAAGTTCATATTTTTCGCGACGCAAAGTATATATGTTTTGCAGAGTCAACAAGCTATGGGCAATTGTAGGTCCTATGCTTTCAATATTTTGTGCAATTATTGGATTAACTCATTTACGAACATCTTTGCTGGACATATTGGAGATATCGAGCTATATTCTGTTGCTTTTTCCTTATCTGTAATTGCAAACTTCTCTTTTGGCTTCATGGTTAATACATTTTCTTGCTCCCTCAATATTTCCAATCTCCACCAGTTTCCGTTGATATATGGTAATAACAACAATAATGGACGCACAAGAAGAAAAAAAATTCTAATCCGATGCCTATGTTCTACAAAATGCGGGCTTAGACATTGCTGTTCGTAATTTAGTGCTATATTTGACGTTAAATTGTTAAGAATCATGAGCAAGGCTGATATCGACTCCTCGACTCAAGAAGTATGTATGAGAATATCTTCATATTTTCTGCATTTGATAGAAAATGCTTGCATGGTTGTTGGCACAATGAAAATGAAAAAACTCCAGAAGAGGGGATGTGGAATTACTCTTCTACTCTTCAAAGCAATAGAAGTTGCATTTGAAGGATGGCATGCAAATATTTATATGAAAAATAATCTTTAGATTACATTCCCGCTAACTAGAAATGGCTCATTAATACGTAAACATTTCATAAAATTGCAGCTTGTTATGGCAAGTGCACTTGAGACGTCAAGTGGACAGGCATTTGATGCAGGGCAAGTAGAATCACTCGGCGTTCGCATGCAGCGCTCATATAATCCTATTTGAACCTACTTCTGCTTGTTACCACTTCACATATTCGCAAAGCCTGTACTAAATTTCCTTGGGCAAAGGGATGATATTGCAGAACTTGAAGGGGCATTTTATATCTTAGTAATTCCTCAGATGTTTTTCATTAGCCTTTAATTTCCCATCACAAAAGTTGTTACAGGAGCAGAGTAAGGTTGCTTTTCTAGCTTGGGTTGGTTTTTTAGGCCTAGTAACTCACATTGGAATGCTTTTCCTCTTCATTAATGTGTCCAATTGGGGTATGCTGCTGCGGCTTACAACATCTCAGGTTGGGGAATAGCTATTGGTCAGATGATTTATGTAGTTCATTGGTGCAAGGACAGCTGCAAGTGGTTTTCTTGATTGGCGTTTAAAGATACGAGGGGCTTTGTCCGATTATCTATGGCTTCCGCTGTGATGCTTTGCCTGGAAATTTGGTATTTTATGACCATTTTTGTCCCCACTGGACGTCTAGACGATCCGGTTATCGCTGTTGGTTTTCTTTCTATACGGTGAGAACATTATTATTTAGTGATGTGTAAATGCATTTGAAGTTCAATTTTGTTTTATATTCTTGTTTCAGCCTGAACATCAATGGGTGGGAAAGCATGTTATTTCTAGGTATCAATGCAGCTATTAGGTAACAAAAATTTTATAATTCAAATTACTTGTTTGGAGTTATTGTTCATGCTTGATGGGTTCGTGTTATTTCTCTTTGGTTCAGGGTACGAGTCTCTAAGGAGCTTGGATCAGCAAAATACTCTGTGATTGTCACGGTCATTCAGTCACTCTTCATTGGGATATTTTGTGCAATTCTTATCTTGGCAAAGAAAGATGATTTTTCAATTATATTCCCTAGCAGCAAAGAGATGAGAAAAGCTGTAGCCAACTTAGCTTACTTTTTTGGGGCAACCATGTTGCTTAGTAAGATATTAAATAAAAGAACAAACAGTGTCCAAATTCATTTCTATTTTTTAATTAAAAAAAAAAAAAAGGAAATCCGGAAATCATTGTATTCCGATTGCAGAAGTTGCGTCGGGAGGAGGCTGGCAAGCTTCGGTGGCTTACATAAATTTGTTCTGTTATTATGTTGTTGGGCTTCCTTTTGGGTTTCTTCTTGGTTACAAGTTGGAGTGCAGGTAAAATAATCCAATCCTAAATCCTAAGGAAACAAATACTATAAAAACCACATCAACCTTGTGCTTTTACAAGAACCAAAACGACATGGTTGCATTCATGCATTCTTGTTACAGGGAATTTGTATTGGAATGATTTGCATGGGATTTTCCTGCAGACTTTAATTCTCTTGTAGGTCATTAGCATTTTCTTTGTTACATATTTGTTTCCTTTCATTCACTTTTCTCATTTTTAAACATTTTAATTGATTAAAACGGAAATTTCAGGTTTAACGAGCATCTGAACGGATGAAAAAGTCAAGATGGAGGATCTGATGCAACATAAAAGACTCGAATCAAGTATAAAATTTGAGGTTTTATTAATTAACCGCTATAACTATCTGATCATACTGAACCAGAAATGGATTGAAATTCAAATACACATTCTCTCTTTGGTTCCTAACAAAATCATATATCACTCAATACTATCAAAACCTCAAATATCATTAACTCAAAAGTAGAATCCCCTTTCATGAGTTTACCCTTAGATAATTTCAATTTACATACACTATTACACATGTATTATCAAAATTTAATCTTTTCTTAATTATATTATCAATAATTGATCACTAATATATACTCAAGGCCTTTGTGTATCCATTTTCAATTGAATGTTTCTGCGTTTTTGTTGGTATAAGATGGCTGTTTCTTTCTCCATCCAATTTGTCAAAATACTTCAAATTTATGTAAGTATATATCCAATTTACGTTTCTTTCTCTATCCAATTGGTATGGAGTGCATTCTCTATCCAAAACAAAGGAAGTAAAGATTGTGAATAAATACATAGTCCAAAGAAGCTATGTGTGTTTTCAGCTTTGATTTGAATTTAGAATTTTCAATTCATTTTAAGTATGGTTGGGTTGAATTTGTCTAACTTAAATTGTATCGAATTAAATTACTTTAATTTTTTTAAAATAAAGAAATTACTTTAAATTATTGGGATCTAATTTTATGCATCCCAAATTTTTTGGGATGGTTTGGGTTCCCCTCAACCTAAACCTTGTCCATGATTATATATGGCCTTTCATAGAAATAGATTTTTTTTGTTAGCCTAACTAAAATAAGATATTGACATTTAATTATTTGTATATTTTGAAAAATTTATTAGTTTTCTTAAAAATAATATTGTTTACAAAAATTATATTTGTTATTTATCATTTTTAACTTTTTCAAATATTTTTATTTTAAGACAAAAAATATTATGTATAAAATACAATAATAATCATGGTAAAATGTACTCTAATTACATGTATTAATAAATAAAAATAGTAAATGTCAAATGCCATATAGCCCTATAAAGATTTGAAATCAATCTATCAATCAAAATATTTTTTTGATGCAAATGTATAAATATATTTAGTTTATTGTTAAATAATATTATAGAAAAATAAATTATATTAAAATATTTGTAATTATTTTTTTTTTTTTGATTGAGATAACATAAAATTTCAAAATTTAGGACATGTGCATTGTTAACATACCAAAAATTGGAATAAAGTCAATATTTACCCAAATTATGATAGAATAAATTACCTAATTTTATAAGAAAGTAAAATTCTAAAATCATTGGTTAATTAAGTATTAAAAAAGTGTTAAACACTCTATAACTTTTGTTAAAACAGTTATCTTAATGTTTAATCTTAAATCTATGTGATTTAATATATTTTACTATATTTGTTAACTTTTTAAACTATTTTGCTACCTTTGATCTAAATTTAATTAATTAAGAGGAAGGAGAGCAATCATTGATATTCTGTTATTTTTTTTATTAATTAAAAATATTTAACTACGAAAATAAAGAATATTAAAAATATTTTGCTATCTTAATTAATTTTAAAAATTTAAATTAAGAGAGTGAGAATATTAAAAATATTCTATCGTTTTAATTTTTTATTAATTAAAATTATTAATAAAATAGAGAATATCAAAAATATTCTATCATCTTAATTAATTTTAAAAATTTGAGTTAAGAGAATAAAAAATATTTTATATTCTTAATTAATTTTAAAATTTTGAATTAAGAAAAAAAAGAGTATTAAAAATATTTTGTTTTTTTAATTTCTTATTAACTAAAAATGTTTGACTAAAATAATAAAAAATATTAAAAATATTTTATCATTTTAACTAATTTTTGTTCAATGTTTTAATTTGGACTAAATCGTAAAGAATTCTTAATTTTTTTAAAATCAAAAGAAATTTTATTTTCAAACTTAATTGATAATAATATAAATGCTTAGCCTAAAAGCATAAATATTTAAACTTTATTGTAGACTAAACTGCAAATAATGCTAGAATTTTATCCAAAATCATAAATACTCAAAAGTTGCAAATTTTCATTATATCAAAATTTTTTATAAAAATATTCTTTAATGATCGCAAAACAAGTCCCAAACAAAAAAATAAAAATAAATAGTAAAAAAATTAAGAACAAATTAGGAAATAATAGAGAAAAATACCAAAAACTATAAGTTGATATTCATAGGCTTAATCTAATGCTATAGATCGCAAAAAACCATCTTCACCATTTAAATCGTAAAATAAGATCTTAATAATTTTTATACTAAATTTAAGCTTAATTCAATTGTTAACAAATTTAAGTTAGATGTTTGATGAAAACTAAATAGTATAAGAAAACCTCAAAACATGAGTTATAGTTTATAAGTCAGATTTAAAGCTAGAGGCCATAAAATATCATCTTTACCATTTTGATTGTCAAATAGGGTCTTAATAATTCTTATGCCAAATTATAACTCAATCCAATGGTTTGGATCAAACATTTAATGAAAACTAAACAGTGTAGGAAAATTTGCTACTTCCTCTCTTTTCTCTCTTTTAAATAAAAGTCTTTTCCCCGTGCTTTTTTTTGTTTTGTTTTCTCTCTGTGCGCGTACTCTTTTTTCTCCTCTTTATCTTCGTTTAATAAACATTTAGTAAACATATTAAGAAAATAAACATTTAGTTCAATTTTCAAATAAACATTTAATAAATACGTAAATCAGTATTATTAAAACCAAATAAAACATATTAAGAAAATAAGTTCAAAAAAGGGAAAATTGTTGTCTTAGTATCAATTCAATCTAACAAATTGGTCGATTCATTTACCTAAATTTTAACATTCTTTGAGAAAAATTTGATGTTTGAAGAGTTTGTTCAACTAAAAGTTGCAACTTTCATAGAAAAACTTTTAGTCCCAAATTCATTTGAAAGATATAGAAAATTCATTCAAATGAAATTCTTCATACTTTCAGGAAGTATTTTAAATTAAAATTTGATCGAATAAAATAGTTAATTTGTTCTATCAAATTGTCTTATACTCTTAGGACATGAGATGCTAAGTTGATTTTATTGGGCTTGTGTCAGTCTCTTTTACTTACAAAACACTCGTCATCGAGTTATTTGTAAATTTTAAGCACCACCTTTTGTGTACCTTAGCAAACTCTAAACTTCTAACAATAGCAACAATTTGAACTCCTAAACCTGACTTATCTTCAGTTTTGTACACAAACATGGATTGCCCAATCAGATCAATCACTTTTAATCTTTCTTTAACATCAGTGTTAATATATGCTTTAAAAATTATTTGTACTATTGATGAGTACATAAAAGTGTATGAGTATTAAAGTTTAAATTCATTAATTTACACTTTGAATATAATTAATTACCTCAAATTATGCATATTTTTAGTCTTTAGAATAAATTTTAAGTTATTAGTAATTTGTGTTTATTTTTGTCTTTGATGCAGTGATAGTAAAAATGACATAACTTTTCATCCAGGAGAGATTTTGAGGTGATTCTTGATTTTAAAGAAAGAAGACTTAATGGGTTAAAATTTTTATGATGAACCAACTACTAGTTTGGACTCTAACCTATAGTTTCGAAGCCATCATTCAAGCCCATTTACTTTTCTAGTCCAGCCCGACCTTACTCCAATATTTTGATCATAACTTTTGATAGAAATTTCGGATTGACCTGAGGTAAGTTTCGGATTAAAGATAAGACAATTATCTAGAACTTTCATGTTTATCACTTCGCCGAAATCATTCATATTTGAGGTCATCCATGACATTTTTGAGGCAGCCAAAATTATTGACTTTATTTGTCAAAGATTCCATCCAACTTTGTCAACAATTGTAATCATCATCTTTGACAATTTGGCTCTCGTTTTGGCTATA
>JAWDEX010172191.1:0-15753 GCA_035221805.1 Trichilia hirta | reverse complement strand
AAAAATAACGAAAAAATAAAAGATCCACTCACTATAGTGGGAAGGGTATATACTCCTTTTATTCTTTGTGCCTTATAATCTCATCATTTATTTTCTCGATGCTTAAAATACACATATTCGATAATAAATTCAGAAGTCCTATAAACTAATTTAAATGCAATAAAACTTTAAACTCGAATAAACAATAATGATAAATACTATTTATAAATAGTGATTCCATTCTATTTTTCATTCAAACCTTATTTTCAACCGTTCTATCTTCTACCTTAATGATTTTTAAGTACATTCTCTAAATTTATATTCTATTTAACTAAATTTAAGCTTAAATCTAAAATTTTTTAAATATAATAAACTCTAAATTTTAACTTTCATTAAAAACATAATTCAAGCTTAATACTAGTTAGAGAACTTATTAGAGAATCATTTCTAGCCTGAGAAAATCAAATTTATGCCTAATCATTGATCAAAAATGAAAAGTTCTAACTTTCATCCAAAACTCTAACTTCTAATTTTTACATTTGTAGCCTCAAATTGTGCAAAATTAATCATCGTAGTAAGTCTAAAGTGATGAAATAAAGCTATATTTACCAAGAATTTATAAAAAGTTTTAGAGAAATAGGAGAAGAATTGATTAAAACTATTTGAGAGAAAGGAGAAGAAAAGAGATGATGATGAATGAAGAGAAGAAGGAGAAATAAGATAAAAGAAACAAATTTTGGATTTATATAATAAAGGATAAAATTACTATTTTTCCCCTGAATGCATAATTGAGAAGATTTTAAAAGAAGGGTATTTTTGTTATTTTATAAGAAATTCAATCGAATGAATTCCCTGGTTCATTTAAATGAATTATTTGACTCATTTTTGAAAAACTTGCTATTTTTAGCTTGGTCGAATAAATTCTCTAATTCGTTAAAATGAATTATTTCGACCTCTTTAAAAAATTATTATTTAAAGTTTAGTCAAACGAATTTTTCAATTTATTCAAATGAACTTTCTCATTAGATTGAACGAATGCCTTAGCTCGATCAAATGAATATTTTTGAGCATTCTGAAATTTTACATCTATCTATTCGGTTAAACGAATTCTCCTTTATATGTATTTTGGTCAAATGAACATTGTCATTCAGTCGAACAAATCCTTTAATTCATTTGAACAAATTTTTTAATATATTCGGTCGAACAAATTCTATATTTTGATTAAACGAATAGCCTTGAATTGATAAATTTTATTCGAGTTCATACTTTTAATTTCATTAAGGTCCTTATGTTTTTTACTTCAAAACACCAATTATATTTTAAAATTAACAATTCAACCTCATCGCTATATTAATAATCTTTCATTTAAATACAAGTATAGCCTTAAATACCCTGTAAATTTATCACATTAATCTTAAGTTATATGTCCGAGGTTTATAAATGCTCTTTTTTCACATTAAGCCATCTTAAAATAAATTTTTTTATACTCTTATTATAATAACATCACATAGTGTACAAACATTTACTATTAGGTCGCCACTATAATAAAATGATAAAATACTCCTAAATGTCAAAATAATCAAAATACCTCTAATTCTAAAAAAACAAATCTTACATGTAAGATTGGCATATTGTTCCTTTTTTAATATAAGATCTAGATTAGTAATATCGAGATTAATCATAAAGTTCTCTTTCAATACTTTAAAGTTTGTGTCATTGAGTGGAGGAATTAAATTGATGTTGTTAGTAATATTAAAAATAGAACTAACAGTTAAAGATAAAATAAAATAAATAATAAGCTTACATAAATTTCACACTATATAATTAATAAATTAATAAATTTAAATAATGCTAAGGGCCAATTAAAAGATATCGTACAACATGGATATTTAGTCTTTGAATAGATTTATTAATTTGTTAGTGTACTCTTAATATAATAATCAAATATTGATAATAAATTCTATCAAATAATAAGTCTATTTTTAGATTGACTTACTATTTATATGAAAAACTTTATAGTTATCACATTTTTATTATCACAGGTGTGAAATATAATTTAAACAAACATTGATATTTCTTTAGGTCAGTGAATATCTATATAAATTACATACACGCAAATATCTTATATTCAAAAAAGTTAATTATCACAAAAGAGCTTACTTTAATAAGAGATTATTTTAATCAATTTATTTTAAAATATTAGATAATAAAATTACTAATATGTGAATTTATAAAAATTATGTTTTGGATTAAATTTTAAAGAAGCTAAAGTTTTAGTCCAAATTCATAAATACTTAAAATTTGTCTTGGCATAAGTGAAATTTAAATATTATGTGCAAGACTATGAAAATTCAATCTTTATTTTGAAATAAATTGCAAATTATTATAATTTAAGCCTAAAAAAGTGTAAACTTTGTTTTGGCCTAAAGTACAAAATTTGCAAATTTAGTCCAAAAGATACAAAAACTTTATTTTTGGCCTTAGCCAATAAATGTTGTAATTTTAATCCTAGATTAAAAGAAAAAAAAAATTATTTTAGACTAATTTGTAAAAAAGGAAAATTCCAGGCAAAATTGTAGATAACTAAACTTACTTTTGGACTAAATACAATTAAATTCGAAAATTTTATTAAAATATATAAAAAAAATTGAAGAATTTTAGATAGTATCGAGCAAACCGTGAAGGTGAGATTTGTTAAGTTATGACTCTTTACCTTTTGTGCAATTTATCCTATATTATTTAAATGTGAGTCAAATTTATCCTATATTATTTAAATGTGAGTTTTGGATGAATACCTTGAATTTATATAAAGAGATTAAAGATTGTGATTTTAAATATTTCAAAAATTATCTCTTTTGTAAAAGATTTTATATTTTCCTTTTTTTTTTAAGACATATCTTTTGAATATTTATAGAGTTTCTATAATTTTTAATTAGGCTTAAATATTTAAGTATTTATAAAATAATTTAAATATTTTAAATATTTAATTTATCTTAAAAATATATATTATTTATAATATTTAAAGATAACGAATTTTTTGCGTTATAATATTCAATAATGTAACTATTTATATCAAATCTCTTTAAATTTATGGTTTCGTTGCACAGCAGAAAGGTATCGGCAAATAGAATAAAATGAAATACGAATCATTTATTATAATATTAAATATTTTCAAATGCCGTCTTCATCGATCGATGATTTCCGTCTAAATTAATTAATTAATCCCTAAATAATTGCAGAATTTTTAGAATGAATACAAGGATTGAACATTCTATTTGTGACTGTAACCGATGAAGAATCTAGGAGACTAAAGCCATCCATCATTAGATGAAAAAAAACAAAGGCAGAAATTACGAATGTGCTGAGAAAATTGTTTGGAAATAAAATTCCTAAAGCCAGAAGCCATTCTTGCTCCAAGATGTTGGCCAAAGAGGTTCGACAAAGGAAGCTACTCCAATTGGCCAAATGGTCACAATAATTTGAAGGGGAGAATCATTGTTTGCTACGGGAAAAAAGTCCTAATATTTTGTTTCGTTATGGCAAATATACCCTAGGAGACTAAAGCCATCCATCATTTTTGTTTTAGACAAATATACCTTTTATTTACAATATAATTGTATGTTTTAACAGTTTAAGTATAATTTAATTTTATTATTCAATTATTCACATGTTTAACTATTTATTTATCTATTTAATTATTTATTATAATATAATTAATTTCAAATATTCTTGACATTTTAATATAATCTAATTATTAAACGACTATTACCTATTAATTTTATTTATCTTTAAAATTTTAATATTAAAACATTAACATATTAAACAAATTTTATCATAAAATAAAAATTAAAAAATATACAATTAACTATTTAATATAAATATAAATGCTAGAAAATTAAATATAATTAAAAGTACTTACAAGTATTACAATACTAATGAACCTAAAATTTAAGTATAAAATTAGTTTAAGTTGAAAACTAAACAATTAACCTACATAGTATTTACAAAATTTCTTTATTAAGTAGAAGTCTAATCCATAATTCTTTCTCTTCATCACAAAGACCATAAAAAATGTTTTAAGTGTCGCATTATTATGAACAATAAAGGTAGTGGCTCGAAGTCTCTCTACCATTGTGAGACCATTAACCTTTTTTTACTCCACCAAGCCAGCCTTATTTGTTTGTTTCTAATATCTTGTCCAATAACTCGACCTAAGCGATTAGAAAATTCTTTCATTTCCTCCCATAACAAGAGTTTTTTTTTCCTTCATTGTCTTCCAAGACCTACATAATTTTCAGTAATTTCATTTTTCTTAATGATTTATTTGAAGTTGTTGGATGAATTTGTGGAGCATGTGAGAGAGGCATATTGTCATCCCTCACATCCTCCAATTTAAAATTCTCCCCTCTAATGTAATCAGTCCATTCTGTCCTCTCAATTTCCTCCACGACCTCTGCCGGGGTCTCTACATTTTTTCCTGACATATGGTCTTTACCATAAATTGTACCAGTCCTCATAATACGGAAACATTTTATGCTTGAAATTTATTGCCTCTCTATGACACTTTGCAAAATATACAACAAAATTGAATACACTCAAACAGACAGCAGTAACAAAGAGATCATGGGCATGACAGCTTAACTAGCTAGAATTAGGTAGTGAAAGTGTGAAACTAAGGAAACTAATATTAAATGGGTAAATGATCTTATATAAGAAAATTGAATGGATACACTTGATAAGCAAGTATTACCTACAGTTCAGAAATGTTTGATTCACATCATGATATACGGAACTGAAGCAATTAAAACCTACCAAGGGAAAATACTTCATGATTCAAGCAATGCTTTTGGCGAATTAATGACAGGTGAAACAATAATTGATAGCAGAAGGTAAGAAGAACCAAATAATTTGCAAAGTAGCTAATTTCAAGCAAAAACTTCTATAATCTGAAGGAATCAATGATGTAGATTTGTATTCACAGGCCCACACCCCATGTTAATTAACCAACCGAATGTGCCTGCTTAATTAGGAAAAGATAATAAAAACGATCATCCTCCTTTTCTTATAATCAAGAACGGAGGAAACAAAATGCACTAAGGTTGACTTTTAACCTTTCTGACAACCAAGAGGGAGAAAAAGAAGAAATATGAAGTTAAAGTGCCTGGAGATAAGCATCCCATACTGGCTTCTCCACAATTACCATTTGCTTTTCTCAGTCCCTGCCGAAACCACTACAATTCGGTTCAATTAACATCTCATGTACAATTAGAAAGTGCGCATTCAAAGTCTTTGTGAGAAATCAATGTGGCTTAGCCTTTAAACCACATCCAGGCAATTTTGATACCAATAAACTCTCAACATACTTCAAATTGCCCTCCCTAAACTTATTATCTGCATAATATCTCCCTTCATGATACTAAGCTTTCTACTTCTATCATTCAATATAAGGATCAGCGGTCTTTCAGCTTCAAAAAATGCCGGATTTTTGTCAATATAATTATCATCATCTAAAGGAGAAAAAGAAAAATTAAATTTATTGTTCTAATATTATTTTTTACTCATTAAATTTATTTAATTAATTATTTTATATTATATATAATTTAAATGGCAGATCAAATTTATTTTATTTGCTTTCATTTCGCCTTTTCTCTTTCTACATACTTTCGATCTCAACCTCTTTTCTCTATCAAATAAATTGAATTTTTTCAACAACAATTCTAATATTCAATCCTTCAAATATAAAAAATCATATTTAAGAAAAAAATGAAACAAATAAAATATCTATTTTAATTATTACTAGGATAAAGGTAAAAAAAAATAAAAGTAAAAGTGATAAATATCTAAGAAAAAACTGACAATAATAAATTATTTATTTTATATTATAAAAATATATTAAAAATTAACAATCAATTTATCTTTGCATTAAAAATCATTATTTTATTTATTTTAAAATTATTGTACATTTGTTACATTTGTCATATAAACATAAATTTTTATCCAATTGAGTTAAAATACTATTTTATCCTCCTCAAAAGTGATTTCAAAATTAATTGCAATTTAATTAAAAAAAAAAGAACATATGTGGTTATACAATTTTAATTCATTACAAGATTTACTGTCCAACAAGTCCACTGTCCAACAAAATTAATAATCTCCTCCTATGTTTTGGTTAAATGATAATTTTCTCTCTATTTTATATTTGGTAACAAAAAATTTTTTAAGGTTTAAACATTATGACAAATATCTCATCTCAAATTAATTCTTTTAATATTTTATCATACCTATATTATAATGATAGCTATACTTTTAATTTTTATAAAAGTATCAAAATTAAAAAGTTTATATAATTAAATACATAAAATTACAATTAAAAAATTATATAAAATTTAATTAATAAAGTTTATATTTTGAAAAATATAAAAAATTTATAAATTATATTTTAAAATTTTTATATTTTTATAAAAATTAGTGGTATAATAGTCATTATACCGTAAAAAAGACAAAAAAATAACTAAATAAATTGATTTCGCAGAAAATATTTGTCATAATTTTAAATGATAAAAGAGTTTTATCACAAAATATAAAGTAGAAAAAAAAAAATTATCATTTAGATAAATTATAAGAAATATTTGCCATTCCCGCTTTCTTTTTTTTTTTTTTTTTAAACCATTTCGGTGTAAAAACTCGTTGTTTCCTCTACATTCCCTCTTTACAAAGACTATTAATTAGAGATCCATAAACAGCCACATCCGAATTAATTCCAAACCCTTCATTTCGAAAAACAGTTCTTCGCCTTGTATACAAATTAACCAATCTTTACAAAGACTACTGATGATAAAAGACAGAGATATTGTGTGATTTGCTCAAAATCAAATATTAATTATCTATAATTGTCGAGTTTTAACTGAAATTCTAACACAATAATATAATTTTCTTTTGATCTCCATTTTGTCTGAACAAATTAATATCTCTATCCATAGTTTTGGTGCGGTAGCAGTCTGTGTAAATAAAAAGAATTCTGGGTTGCAAAAGGACAAAAAAGGAAATTGGTTTCTATTTTCACTTCCATTTGGTTCAGTTTAGAAAGCTAGACTTACTGTACAGAAAGTTTATTGAAAGATTATCTTAGTTCTGGCATTTATATAGGGACTTGCAGTCTAATAAATTGAAATCAAGAAAGCTGAATATTAATTCCTTTCAACTACATAGGACAACAAACTGATGTCTGATAGAGTTCTAGGAATCTAGAGAAAGAAAATTGAAATCCCAACTTTACATATCTTCTTCATATTCCTCTGCTTCCACTTCTGTAATTGTCTCCAACTTCGAAAAACTGGAAGTTTTGAGCCGGGAAATCAAAAGGGATGGAGCAACTTCAATCCAAGAACTCAAAAATCTTATACTCTTTGCCATTGGAGCAAGTCTGGGAGCAAAAGTCCAAAGAAAGAAAGGCAAAAACAACCTCACTTCAATAAATTCTTCTTCCTTCTTCGACTTTAAGAAAGAAACTCACAAAATAGAAAGATGGGATATTTCAGGGATTTGCTTTGTAATTGTTTTTCTGGGTTTTAGACTTGATTGTGGACGAAACGAAGTCGTTAGGCAATTTATAAGATCTCAATAATAGCGTAAAAAGAAAGTAACGGTGACCAATCACCAATCCATGGTAAAAGAAGTTGAGAACGTGGAATTTAAGTAGGACACTCAAACAGTGAACACGTTTTTGTTTTGAGAAATATACTTTCAATTTTTATGGATTTTTTTACTTTTGGTTTTGTCGGTGAAAGATTGTTAGTGGGAATAATGCATTTCCTGGAAAATAAAGTAAAAAGAACCCAAGGCTTGAGGAAAATTTGATACAAGCAAGAACATGAGTAATCTCTATATTTGAAAGTGTATTTACAGGGGAAAATTTTGTGAAATTGATAAGATTGAAGGGAGGGATCATTACCTTTCATAACGTTAGTTTTAAATTTTTATATTGTACTAATTTTCATATTACTATGAAAAACCAACTGTTGGATAAGTCACCGAAAAAATTCAGTCCTAACAGTTGTTTGTAGAAAAATAGAATTAGTTCAAAATGAGTTCATATATTTCAATTGTGTTATAATAATTTGTAGTGTGATTTAATAAAAAACTTGTGTTTGCGATAATTAAGATTGATTAGTTAGACTGTTATTTCTCATATTATATTAAACTGTGTTTTGAATTTTGCTTTTAATGAGTTTTACAGTTTCTTTTCTTTGTATCAAGAATCAAGATTGATAAAAATAAATAACATCTTCTCTCTTCTAAAATAACATCTTTGTCATTTTTTCTTTTGTCGTTGTTTTGTTTGATTAGATTGTTGGTTATTTGGGTGCTAGGATCTTGAAGGATTTTGGGTTTTCTGATTTGTTTTCAGATCAGAGGTTTAACATAATTGTAACTTTTAAGCTAATGACAGCATTGACACCTTTGATTGTAATTTTGTGGACTTGCTTGCATAAACAACAAATTATGTTATTGGACCGAAGATGCAAATTTATGATATCAACAATTTCTTCGTTAATTGTCTCTAATCTTGGAGTATTTGAAGTTCTGAGAGGGGAAATCAAATGGCTGGAGCAAGTTCAATCCAAGAACTCGAACATCTTGAAACCTTTGCCATTGAAGCAGCACAGTTTCAGTTTCACACCCAATTGACACTAATTATAGATTCTTCTTCCTTCAACTTGAAGAATATGTTTCACAAATAGAAAGATGGGATATTTCTGCAATTTGATTGTTATGTTTTTGTCCTGGTTAATAGATTTGAGTTGGGAACGAAAATGAAGAGAGTTGGCATCAGTATCAACAACAATCAATGGTAAAAAGACATGAGGAGAAATGTGGAAGATAAGTAAGGTTCTTGGGATGAGTACAGAATTGCAAAGATGCAGCTTTATACACTGAACACGTTTTTATTTTTAGTACATAATACATATATTATTTTTAAGTGGAATGTGCTCAATGACCTCAATATCAAACGTTGCATGATATCAATGCCAAGGTATAAATGATGAAAACATCCAACCTAAAACAAAAATTAAAATAGAAAAATAGAAAATTGTGCGTTTCTGAGATGAGTTTGATATTTATAACCACAGAATGAAAAGGTCCATTGCAAAATTTAAAGGCCTTTCAAACCATCGACCACGGAGAAGCATTCATTAATTATTAGCAAACAGAGAGTATACACAAGATCTAGAGAAGGAACTCCCCAAACTTCCATTTTACAGATCTTCATCATGTTCCTCAGTTTCTTCTTCCATGATTGTCTCCAGTCTTGGAAAATATGAAGCTTTAAGTGGACAAATGAGAAGGGCTGGTGCAACTTCAATCCAAGATTTCAAATATCTCTTCACTATCGTCATTGCATCCAGTAACAAGCTCAAACCCAGTTGATAATATCAGTTATACTTGTTATCTTCTTCTTCCTTCAGCTTCAACACAAATGAAAAATGGGATTTTTTGGGGTGAATCTGCTTAGATAGTATTCTGAAATAGACTCCTTTCATTAGAGCTGAAAAATGGAGTTAAGGCAACTAGTTAAAGTTTGGCCACCCGCTAAAATTTAAGGACATGTAGAAAATGTGACGCACAACAATACAGACTAATTGAATGCACGTGGCATGTAAATTTTAGTGGGGAAAATGGACGGTGAGGGAGATTTTTGCTATTCATAATGGAGCTTGACATGGAAATGCTTAATGGATCATCTGCTTATAGATTCGATTATTTTAGTGGAAGAAGTTTGGTAATTAGGTGGGTTTAATTCTTTATAGAAAAGTATCCACTTTAATGTCTTTTATAGAAATTATTTAGGCACGATTATAGTGCTTAAATTATTTTTATGATTTTAAGATTAAATTTTTTGTATTTAGGAGAAAATTTTATGACAAAGAGATTACTAACTCATAAATTACCCAATAATAAATTAACGAATCAAAATTCTCTTTATTAATGAAAATTTGAGAAAAACAAGTTATGCGATTCCATCAATTTTTCATTGCCAATATATTCGGATAGATAGATGCTTGAATCTTGCAACAATTAATGTAAATAAATTATCATCTCCATTAAAAATATATATAAACATGTCAACTTCTAAGAAAATCTAATTAGCTCTCTTCCAAGAAAGATCAAAACTACGTCAACTACAATAATAACATCAAAAACATCATTTTACAAAAATATACAATCCCCAGCCAGCTTCACACTTCGCTCGAAATCATTTTCCATTCGTACCTCGAACCCATTAATTTATTCGTAGGGATCATCATCATCCTCGTCCTCCTCCTTGGTCTCTTCGATGATAGTCTCTAGACAAGGAGAATTGGAAAGTTTCTCTGGGCATATGACCAAAGACGGAGCCACCTCCATCCACGAATGCAAATTTCGAATTTGTTTAGCCATTGATGCCCTAAAGAATGAATGCGGGAATGCAATATAGCTGGCTAACTTGAGAGGTAGTCTCTTCCTTCCTCCAAAATATTTTGTAAACAAGAGGGAGATCAGATTCAAATGGGTTGACAGATAAACAATATTCAGAAGAATTTGAGGAAATGTTGACTTTTGTAAAGAAGAGAGAGATCAGATTCAAATGGGTCGCAAGATAAAACATTATTCGGAAGAATTTGAGGGGAATGTTGATGGAAGGGATGTACATAAAGGGGAAATGAAACAGGGACAAAACAAAAATAGCAAGGAATGGAAACACAGTGTACGCCCAAGGCAATCAACAGAAAAATTGGGCGGTATATGGTGTGTTCATTTGTCAACATTCTAACAACTTGGAAACTAAAGATCTTAAAATATCTAACATAATAATAGACTTTTGCACAATGGAAACGAAGATTCTGGAACTAGTAACCGATGAGAACCCGACAACAAAAAGGCGGGTGTGTGACAATCGTTAACGAAACCCTAAAATTGATCGTAGGGCAAAAATAGATGACAAAGAAAACAACGTCCACTACGTATATCGGCCTCAAACCCATCTCTAAAAGATGACATCTACACCGATACACAATAATTTTGGACAGAGAGTGTGGTACCTTATGCAGCTAAGAACATGACATGATCACTTGGTACACCAGAACAGTCTAATGAAATCACCAACAGATTAATTAGCTCAAGCAAACGTCAAAATTTGTAATGCAATTCTTATATACCGTACTACTGGAATTTTGAACAAATGTATATGTTTATGATTTTATATATTTAAAAGAAAAAGCATTCAAAAATATAATGTTTAAACAGCGTCGTACTATTGGCTTTCGCTTTTGATCGTTAACTATCAAATCTAGAATTAAAATGTCAGAGGGATGTTATTTACCATTTCACCTATTGCAATCATAGACAAAAGAAGAAATGTACTGATAAAATATTCGCTAGCTTATGATTTTATTCAATAGCATAAATGATCTTAGATGAATTTATTCACTGACACAATCTAAGATCATTTATGCTATTGAATAAAATCATAAGTTGTTGAGTAAAAAATACTAGCTGACAGATAAATGTTAACTACCAAGTAAAAGGAGAATGCTAGCTACTATGCTTTCAAAATTAATTAAAAACAAGTCTACGACAAACGTCCATTTATTTATTAAGTTAACTAACACATCTGGAATTAAAATGTGATATAGATTATCTTCCCCAATTCATCTTGTGCAATCATGGACATCGGGGTTAATGCACTCATAATTATGCATATGGTAAATCTAAGTTACTCAAATAGTAAAACATGGCAAAGTCTGCACCAAAAAAGCTGAGCTGACAACCTGGAAATGTTCCATAATATTAGTATTGCCTATTAATCAAATAGATATATTTTATGTAACTCAATTGGAAAAAGCATACCAGAAAGCCATTTAAAATACCATGTAATATGTTTGTATTATAAACCACCATATATTATAAAGCTACCAGGTTGTTGCTTGTGTAAATTAAACGTACAGGTCAGAGCTGGAATAGATATATCAGAACTGTGACCTAACTTTCAAAATACAGAGCTAGCATCAATGCAAAACATATGACATTCCACCTGACGGAGGATCCAGTGGCCTCATATCAAATTTGCAGTCATGATAGAGGACTAACTGGAACTCAAATAAAAGTTGAACTACAACAAAGGGTTGACACTTCAAATATACAAAGATGAATAGTTGAGATAATGCACACCAAATTCATATCAAGATAATCCAATTTACATTCTTCAAGTGAATGTTTAGGATGAAGGCACTATGGATTCACCGGTTAGATGACTAAATGTATACGAGCAGAAAAAACGTGTTCTCTCAAGTAATTAGTTGTTGTCCATTCAAAGTTAAGCGAGCACAGCAGTACCAAATGTACACTTAGTAGACCTATGCACAAAACAGACAGTTCATTTGCTTAATCTAACAACTTCCAAACAAACCCCTTGAACCAAACATCTAATCCACAATATAGATTCTCAAAATCATTAGACTAATTTGAAGTAATCACCAGCAACAAAAGGAACACAAACATAAAACCTTGACATTCAAACTACGCAACAAACTATAAAATCTCAACTAGCAATAAAATAAATAATTCACAACAAATCCTCAAACATTAATATTTACACTTACTCATAACAGGAATCTCCACATTCACTACATAAGCTCTCAATCAAACACACATATGACCAATATAAAAGCAAATTAGACCGCATGTGTTTGCGCAATGTAATGGACTATAGAATTAAAAGTCAGATCCCATTTCGTCTCAAACATTATCAAAAAGGATCCCACTAAATTAATCCTTACATCTCCTAATTCCAATAACACACTCATTAAGCTCTCAAAAGTATTTAAATTTGGAGACATAATCAAAATCCTTATGATGATCCAAAACTGATAATAAAAAAGCACAGTTATTGAACTTAAAAAACTGAACTTTAAGAGAAAAAAGACAAAAATTAACTAAAAATTGACCCTCACAATCTTCAATCTAGAGGAATCTCAACATCACCATCAGTAATCTCCTGCTGAAGATCCTTAGGGTCCTTTCCATCGACCGTACACCCAACGGATACACATGTCCCTAAAATTTCCTTCACCGTTCCACTCAGATCCTTAGCCATGGACCTCGGCCTCATTACCTTAGCAATCTCAATGACGTCATCAAGTGCGATGTTTCCGTTGTGCTTGATGTTCTTGGTCTTTTTCCGGTCCCTCTCCGGTTCCTTGAGAGCTTTAATGACCAATGCTGCAGCTGAAGGGACCACCGATACCTTGGCCTGACGATTTTGGACGGTGAGCTTGACGGTGACACGTAAGCCCTTCCAGTCCTTAGCAGTTTCCTTGGCAATGTCTTCTCCAATTTTCTTGGGAGAGAGACCCAGAGGACCGATTTTCGGGGCGAGCGAACTGGCAGCTCCGACTTCGCCCCCGGTGACCCGGACGAAGACGTCCACCACTTGCGTTGGATCAAACTTCGGTGGCATAGTTACTGTGCTAGTGTTACGATAGAGAAAGCGAATTTTTATAGTCTATCAATGATGATCGCGGATGCGCAGCGAGAAACGAAGGAGAGGACTTGTGGATGATATAAACAAGAACTAGGGTTTTCGCAGTTTGCGAGAAAATGACTAATGTATCCTCGGGCTTTTAGTTGGCCAGAAATAGGGGGTTGTATGGCCCAACTACAGTTAGGAATATTCTATTGGAATCAACTGAAAGCACCCGAACAAATTCTGAATAGAATATATTCTACAAACTGATCTTCGGTTTAATTAAATTCGGTGTGTTCAGAAACCGGGGTTTCTTATTTCCAAAAGCACATAAATACAATACAATACAAAGTTGTTGAATGTAGTTCTGACCACACAATTTTTTGTTTACGAAGTGATATGATATAATATTATTAGTTAATAAATTATAATTAATAAAAATTAACAATGTAGACTATAAAACAATCAACATAAAATTATCATATTATATTAATTTGTATATAATGAAATAATAATATAGAATCTAAAAGAGAGTGAATTGGATTTTAAGAATTCTAATAAAACTAATAAATATTTTTCAATGACTTCGAGTATTTAATTTACCACAAATATGTAGTATGCAACTATCATAATGAGTAACATTTACAGTAATAAGTTCCTTTACAATTATAATCAACTAAATTTAACTTAAATATTTGTGTTAATTAATTCTCAATAATTAGAATTAGTTAATTAATCACAAGTAAAAGAAGTAAGGGAAAGAGAGTGAAGGGGGATGTGCATATTTTGAAATTTAGACATTTTAAACTTAAAAACAAAAGTTAAAACGTCAAATTTTTCAAATTTTGTATCCAGAAATAGTTGCTCTGTTTCTAGTCAGCTTTCAAAAATGCTATCTTCGTTGAATTTTTCTCTCTTCTTTCTTTCTTCCTTGTGATTTGTTCAAAACAAAAACAAGCAAACTCCACTTTAAAAATGGCACTCCAAAGAGAGAGGAAGAAGAAGATGCTACTCTGGCTTTCAAAATTTAATTCCAATTGAATTTCTCTTTCTTCCCATACATATAACACCTATTTATTTTGTATTTATCCAAAATAAATATATTAGGACATGTGTCGTACTCACAAATATGAATTCCAAAATTTGTGTTATTCACTTTAATTCCATTAAAGCATTTTAATATCTATATATATATATATATATATATATATATATATAAAGAGATATAATAACAAATGTATTATTATCATATATAATAATACAAAGTCATCATTACACTAATATAATATAAATATATAAAAAAATATTTTTCTCTTAAGAAAAAAATTTTTTAATCAATATTAAAAAATAAACATATTAATTATTAATTTTTTAACGAATGAATAAAAATTATTAATAAATTAATACACGGCAATATCATATAATACTATTTATCAATTAAAAACTAATTTAATTAAATAATATTTATATAGATAATAAAAAAAAATAACATCTTTATTTATTAATATCAACGTATGTAATATTTTTTTAATATTTAATATATTAATAAATCATATTTACGACACCTCAAAAATTATCAAAATGTTTTTATACATACGAGTGTTAGTATACCTTCATTAAAAAATATATTTTTTATAATAAAGAGCCAAATTATTATCTAATTAAAATATGATAATAATATCATTAACTAACTTAATGATATTTGTATATTAGAAAAAATTATAATCACCAAACACCGACTTATATGTATGACTCTCTGGATTCATTATGAGCTGAACATGAATAAATACAAATCCTTTTGTATCACTTCGGTACAACGACTTATATCAAAAAATTTTAATGATAACGAGTGATCTTTAGTAAGATGTAATAACCACCAGATACGAGTAAATGAATATACCAAATAAACATATATAGTCGTACATTTACGTAATAAAGTCCTTCTATTGTCAACTCTGAATCAAGTGTAGATTATAAAAATTGTCAAATTTCTAACTCAATTATAGGATTAGAACCTTAATTATATACAAAATTTATATATTCTCAAAATGCATTTTCGAACAAATAAGTTTTGGCCAAAGACTTGATTCCTACGTATAACAGCTCTACTTAGGATCTCAAACTCAATTATCAAATTTAGCAGATTTTATTTTAGTTATCACCTGTCTTCATGTACTAAAAAACTATTATTATCAAATATTTTTTATAAGGTGTGACTAGTTTGATACGATATACACAAGTAAATAATGTGTCTTAGTATGAAGAGTAGC
>JAWDEX010172136.1:0-15766 GCA_035221805.1 Trichilia hirta | reverse complement strand
ATTTCTAACTTCGCGAATCGTTTTCTAGGTCAAACATCCTATGAGTAAGGTTTCTTATTTAAGTTCATTACATATGGTTACTATTGAATTTTTTCTTTATGATCAAGTATTCTTTGATATTGTATTCAAAGAATCAATATCAAATCTCACATGCCTCAATACAGTTAATTGTAAAAAAATTGATCTATAGTGATTTAAGCATGTAGTAAACCTAAAATGAGTGTCACAAGTACTTGAATGATATTTATCAATTTTCATCTCTACAAATACCTATCTACTAGAGATTGGATCTACGTCATTTAGGACAACTGATATGCATGTATTGCGTGTGAAAGAGCATCAATATGAAATAATTTGTGAGAAATTGAAAAATAAAAAAAATAAATAAATTGCATGAATTAAAACAAAGAATAAATGAAAAGATAGAGGTTAGATATATCTTATAAAGTACTCCTCACTAAGTGTAAAACAAATTAGACATAAGAATAAAATAAATAAGTAAAACACATAAAACAAGAAAATCCAAACCAAATATCTTTTAATGGCTTAAACCTTCCATAAAAACTAATCCCCAATAAAGTAACAGAATTATTGATGTGTCAAAAATGGATGGAGTCATCATCTATTCAAAATATTATGAAATATATCACCTAAGTTAATAAAATGAGATTTTAAGTTTAAGGGATTGATTAAGTATATAGAAAGTGTTAAGTACCTCACAACTTTTTTTCAAATTATTACTACAAATTTTATAATCTTGAACTCTAAAGTGTTTTATTTTGCCATTACTATTACCCTTTTTATCAATTAATCTATTTAACTAAAAGAAAGAAAAAGATCATAGATGTACCACCATCTTAAGTATTCTTGATAAATTTTAAATTATTTAATTAAGAAAAAGGAGAAGATTATAGATGTATCACCTTCTTAGTTTTTCTTAATTAATATAAATCACTTAACTAAGCAATAAAAAAACAACAAATAAATGAAACAAAAATAAAAAATTTAAAAAATAGTTGGTTGACCAAAATACTAAAATTTTGTCTTTCGCATTTAATTTTCATTCTTCTTTTTAATCCAACAAACTGAAAATTATCTCTTAAGAGAGAGCTTTCCACTTTACTTAAATTTTGCTACAATTATATGCAGAACCCATATTAAATTTGAGATGTATAAGATATAAATGTAAACGTATGATTGGTATATTGATTGAAGCATAAAGTAAATAGAAATGAATTAGGAGTATTTTGATAATTTAGGCATAGCTCCTATAGTAGTATCAGAATTTGTACTTGCTAATACCAGATGAAAGCTTGTAATGTCTAAGTCAAAGTGTTATAAATAGTGTTCAAATTAGATAAGTATTAAAAAGGTTATGGCTATTTATGCTAAATAGATAAAAAATGGGCTCGATGTTCAAAGTACCACACTTATAGTAGCATCGTTTTCTATAAGCATTGACATCAAAAGGAAATTCATAATATGTAAAGTCCAACGCCATGAATGGCACTCAAATTAGGTAGGGAACGACGAAGTTATGATAATTTTGGTATTAGGCAAAAAATAGTCAAAATGGATATTAATGGAAAGTGATGACTTGGATGGCCCCACAAGGGCTAAAAATTTCAATAATTGAATTTGGAGTGAAAAATAGAACCTACTACAAAGACAAATTGTAAAACATAAATTAAAATGCAAATCAGGATATAAAATGATAATTTTACCCATGTGACATATAGAATGACAATTCTACTCTTGATGTTTATAAATATGACTTTCTCAATTCCTTTTGCATTTTAGGGGGAAAGGCGAGGAAAGAGAGAGAAAAGACAGACAGAATAGTAATTTGACCACAATTTTGTGTACACACGTCAGATTGAAGTACTATTTGGCTGTTAGACTCCTTTCAATGAGAAGAATTAGATTTTAACTATAAATTACCAAAAGAGTTGTTAAAATAATATGTAGAGCTCCATTGTAACTTTGACATAAACTTCGATTTTTCTCAACTAAGCATCCTAAAACTGAAAATTTTTCCTCGTAAAGGTTGAAAAAACTCTTAGTGAGTAGTTTTTTACTATAAAACCTAGTTCTTTTTTTATGAATTTAAGAGTGTGGCATATATTAGAGTTTATGATTTGGTTAATTTTAGTAGTTTGGTTTGAAAGCTATGTGGTGAATGATAACATTAGGTTTTTAGTATGTGTTAGTAATATTGAATTTTATAATACTAGGTATATTAGAATTAGAAATATTTAAAAAAGATTGCAATAGGAACACTCGCCAAGTGTTCGATAAAATGTCTAAGTGATTGTTAGTATTGATATATTATAATTCAATGATTAGGAATGTTACCATGAATAATGCAATGTATGATATAATGAATGAATTATGAAAACCTTATAATGAAATGTATGAAATTGAATTTACCATTTTAAATTTGATGAATCAATAATGTATGACACACTTGTATGCAGATATAAAGTTGTGAACCTTGTGTAATGATGATGAAATGTGTGAGGCTCTATGATGATGATAGGGCACCTAAGGGTCCTCTCAAGGCGATGACCCAATATCGATCATGCTTGATAGCTATTCTTGCGAATGATGGCCTTAGAGAGAGTAGGATATTGAATGCTTATTCTTGAAGGCTATGGTCCTAAAGAGCATAAGGTGTTGAGTGCCAATTTTTACCAGTGATAGCCCTACAGAGAATGGAAGCTTTTGAGACCAATATCTATTATAGGTTGACGTCTATTCATGAGGGCAACAACTAAACAATTGATGAAGGTATCATAGTCCTATTGTTATAGCCTATGGCCTTAAAGAGAATAAAGTATCAGAGATCTATTTATGAGAAGGATAGTCTAATAGATGAGAAATATGATTGTGTGCTATATTATGTATTGTTGTACTATATGTAATTAGGCATCAAGCACTAGAGAAAGGAGCCAACCAAATTGGAGAATTAAAAGGAAGATTGTTATGTAGTTTGGTTCTGTAGTATAAATGGAATAAATTTATTTAATAGTGAAAATGAAGTTGAGCGAGGATTTATGCTATTTTAGTTTCATCATTTATAAAATAACCTTGATGTAGAGCTATATGTATGATTATATATAAATGGTAGTAATATGCATGTTGGTTTATATTGGATGGTATATGAATTTGCATTTATGTGGTTATCTACACTAGATTGATTATTAATGAATGTGTTAATTTGATTTGGAGAATTTATTGGTGCATACATATTGTGTAATTGAGTTTGGATTAATTATTGATAGTTTTGGATTAATTATTGTAGTTTAATGAATTATCATTGTTCGTATCTAATATAGGAGAATGAAGGGTTAGGTCTATAACAAGGCTAAATGAATTTGGTGATTGATTTTGGAATTATACATAAATGATGGTGAAATCGTAAAATGTGAGTTATAGATGAAAATGAGTGGAATGGAGGTTAGATTGAAGTGAGTATGAATGAATGTGGATTGGTTGGAATGAGATAAGAAGTGATAATAAGATACAGAATGAGAGATAGATCATTTTTCATATTGATTCTTAATGGAGTTATGAAATATTATGGTATAAGTATATGTATTATAAATGAGATGTATTGGTTAATATATGTGTATATATGTGGCATGCATGTTGATACTGTGATTATATAACTAATATTTATTTTGATTATATTGCCAACATGTTTTGGATTACAGGTTGAGTGACCTATTCACTTATTAGCTCACTACTCTACAATTTTTAGTTTTGTAGGTCTTTCCTAGTTACCGAGCTTCTCCAAAGCATTATAGTAATAGTTTGCTGTATGTCCAAACTCTTTGCAAAAATATTACTATTTTGCATAACTATTATATAGTTTTATTATTGTAGAGCTCATGGATGATCGATGCATTGTATGGTTGTTTAGATGCTCTCGACATACGAGTGGCATATATTGTTGTTGAAATAACAGAATTATTGAGTGACATGACATAGGCTGATTGAGCATGTAGTAGCCTAACCAACTCACAACGTCTCTCTAAGGGTAGGGTAGAACTTGTGGTGGGGATGTCATGACAACATAAAATAAGATTTTTTAAAAAAGAAAAAAGCAAAAGCAAAGCACATATTAATATATCACTTAGAATGCAAAAATAAAATATTTATTAGCTGAGATAATACATTGGGATTATTGAACATTCATTATATTTCTCCTAAAAAATACGAAGTATGGAATAAAAATTAATTAGAGTGTTAACTGAATAAGAAGGAATTTGACACGGTTTCAAA
This sequence comes from Trichilia hirta, assembly GCA_035221805.1. Lineage (NCBI taxonomy): Eukaryota > Viridiplantae > Streptophyta > Magnoliopsida > Sapindales > Meliaceae > Trichilia > Trichilia hirta. Next base: position 11,479 of record JAWDEX010172136.1, on the reverse strand, counting down.
GAAACGAAAAAACCTCAAGCCACTAAAAATTCAGATATTGTAACAGAATAATTCCAATAACTATTTTAAATTCTCACAAAACTTGCTTTCTTCTTCCCCCTTGTTTCTTGTTGCTCGTAACTCCCTCTCTGCGTCTTTCTTCTTCTTCCTTGGTCTGACTTCCTTCTCTTTATCTAGGCCCCAAGAATCAAACCATTCCCACAATGGAAAACTAACATAAGGCAAGAAAATCTTGTATTCTTTTCTTCTTTGTTATAGCATCTTTAGCCTTCCTTTTCAATGGAAATTTTCATAAGATTTTTCCCAACTATTTTGCAAAGAATCTTCCTCTTTTCCCTTTTAAATTGGCAAACGAAATCCTTGATTTCCTTATAATTTTCCAAGATTGGTTTGCAAAGAATCATGAATTTCCCCTTTTTAATTATCAAAAATATGAAATAAACTCTTGACTTCCTTTTCATATAGCTAACGTATGGAAACGGAAATATGACTTCATTTTTAAACTTGCCCACTTTCAATTTTGTCTTCATGTTTTGGGATTTCACTTTTTTGATCCCCCAAGTCCTGCAATCACGAAATAAACCTTTAGAAATCTAGCAATTAAGTCCTCCTATATAATTAATTTTATTTTTATCAAATTAACTCTCTTTTAATTTTTATATTAATTTTCAAAAAAATTTCAATTAATTTATATTTAGTTTGAAGTACTTAAATTTAAAAGCTAATAATTTAAAATTTTCTATAATAAAAAACTTAATTGAATAAAAATTGATAGGATGAAATCGAATTATGATAGTTACTAATTAAAAAAAAAATAATATTATTATTTTAACTCTTATGTGTTCTATACATGAGAAAGGACTACATCTCCTTAATTATAATAACAGCTTACTTTGTAAATTTCCTTAAAAAAATGTCCTTTGCCTTCTAATTGGGCTGCTTTGGCTTCGTATGGTTATAGAGGTACGGGTTGCCCGCATAATAAACGTATAAAACCGGGCCAAAGCCATCTGCATCGACAAGTTCTTAATTTATTCTTCTCTTTTTCTTTAGGGAATGTTGGAATAACATTTTTAAGGTAAATTTGCAAAAGGTGTTTAAAGATACCAATTTTTAATAAGATTGATTTATATTTTAACTAAATTTTAGAATTTTAACTTTCATTTCATGAGTAGTCATGAACCAAAAATAATTCTGTAGTTACAACACTTCAATACTAAATATATTAGATATTTTGATAAACCCTTCTGACTTTTAATTATAACTTTCATAATTTAATTAATTAAGAGGATAATTTAGTTAATTTAGCTCTTATCAACATAAAACAAAAGGTTTAGGGATTAATTTTTCTTCATATGAATTTCAAAATAAGACTCCTTTTAATTATTGTGTCTCAATAAACTGGTTGATTTTGAATGTGTGAAAATTTAAAATAATAATATTAGTAAAATCTTTTAATATGATACAAGTAATCGAATTCAATTCACACCAAAATTGTACAAAGGTATTCAATTTTCAAATGAGCAAGGGACAATCATAGAACACAAGTTTATTAATGTCCTTGTCTAAAATTCAAAATAATTAGTGTATATAGCTAAAATCAAAGTTAGCTCCACCAGCCCCCGCGCCCCGTCTGAAAAAGTCTAAAGTAAAATTGGTTGAAATAATATTACACAGACATGGATGAATAAGGGCAGTCTATGTGTATTTATTTGTAAGTATAGCTGTTTTCAGTATTTATTACAATTTCTAAATTTTTAAATTTTAATCTTTTTTTTTTATATTTTTTATAATCTTTATCTATTAAAAAAAATAATAAAAGAATTAAAAATTGTTAAAAAAATGTTAGTATAATAATAAAGCAAAACTCTGAAACTGATTAGCCTGCACATCTTGTCGATGATTTGCTACGGAATTTCAATCCTTAATCAAGGTTAATATATTTGGAAATAATCCCAGGCTTTTATATTTATTATTTTGTACATCAATATTTATTTACATGAATTTTAAATTTTAGGTATAGATATTTTAAATTTTAAGTATATATTTTAACTTTAAAACAATAATCCTAATTTATAATTTGTACCAATTCTTATTATTATACAACCAAATTCAACAAAAAATTACGCAAGTGATGCATAAGCAATTCCTTATTATAATAATCATTTCAAAATACTAATATAAAACTATTCTTATCTATCTTGACAATCCAATGATCAAATTAAATTAAATTAAATTGTTAGACCCATTCATAATAATAAAATATTCATTTAATAAATAGGCATACATAATGATGAACTGATAGAAAATAAATCTTTAATTCGAAGGATTGACTTAATACATATTTGCAATATAAAGAACTTCAAACTTTATGTGAATTTTTTCCTCCTCTAAAATAGAATTTAGTGAAAGCAAACACAAGCCTACATTCAGTTTCAAAAAGAGTAGGAAGGAAAAAAATAAAAAAAAATAAAAAATAAAAATAAAAAAAAATGCCGACAAATTAAGTTAGTGTTTTTGAATTTACTTAAAATTTCTAATGTTTAATTTTAAATAAACTTAAATATTTAAATTTGAATAATTTGTGATTTATATTTCATAAATAAAAAAACTATAAAGTAATTCTTTTACCTTTATACTTTCATAAAATTTAAAAACAAGATAAATAGTAAATATTCAATATAGTGTATTAATGCTAGCTTGATAAAGCGAAGAAAAGGAAAAAGAATCATGCAGCCAACAAAACCTTCATATCAATATACTAATTCAACGGCTTAAGCCATGACAAAAAATTTATTTTAATAGAAATTACCATTTGAGTAATAAAACAAATTATTACATGATTTTAATGTCATTGATTAATTATTCTAATAATATTCTCTTTAATTATGACTTGATTATATTCTTTTGCTGACTTTCTTAGGTTCAGATTTTCGACAGGCTCCATCCAGTCTCAACCTCTGACTTTGATTCGGAGAAGAATTCAAATTGATTATCGGTCCAAAATGCAGTAATGACTTTCCTTTTTCTTTTTCTTTTTCTTTTTTTATTTTTGTAAGAAAAATTCTACATGGCCTGAAAATTTGTAGACCTATATACACTGAATTTCAGAAAATTTAATCAAAGAGATGCAAATTATTATTTAATTTGGAGGTTTGACTTATTATAGAGATTTGTAATTTTATATAAATAAAAAATAATCGTTAAAATTTACTAGCACATCAAAAGTATCTTTATCATTCTCCCCTTAACTTTTATATTTATTTTAAAAAAATATGATGTTAAAATACTTAAATTGTACGTTAATTTTTTTAATAACTCGAATTATACACGAATCAAGTAACTTGAAATCCAAACTAAAATTTATAATATTAGTCAAATATTAAAAAATTTAAAATCATTTAAAATTACATATATCATTTTACAGTGTAAATAGATGTTATTTGTGTTTGGTTCTTATTGTTCATGATGATATTTGACTTCAATATATCAGAATTGGTCAAAGTTATATTTACATATATTTAAATTTTGATCTATTCAACAGTAAAAAAATTCAAAGTCTATGTGAATTTTTTGTTAATTTGACCACATGTCTTACATCACTTTTAAAAAGATAGAAAAAAAATAAAAGGCAAATGCTCATAGTCTATAAGTTAGGTTTTATATTTTTTTTACTAAAAAAATATAAAAATTTAAAATCTAAATAGACCTAACCATCACAATTTGAGAAATCTTTTATTGATATTTTAGCATTTTACTCATAAAAAACTCCATTAAAGATTACTTCTTGAAATATTATTTGTAATAGAATACTTGCACAAGTAAACAAGTTTTTTCTTGGCGTCTCAATAGTAGTAATGTTAGAAAATAAATTACTATAATATGAATATTAGCAGAAATAAAATTAGTATACCTATTCAAATATTTTTCTTATTTAGATATAAATTAAAATTTTCAACTTAATTATATTAAATTATTTTTAAAATATTTGCAGATACTAATTAAAAAATAAATAAATTTTAAATATTTGAAGTCTAATATTCATACTTCATACCAAACAACAATCAGCCCTTTTATTTTTGAATATAAATATTAAGTTATTTATTTTTACAAATATAAAAATATCTAAAAATTAATATTTTTATCATTTACTCCTATAGAATTAAAAACTGAATAAATAGTAAATAATCAATATGGTCAACAATACTTCAATATTAATTAGAACACTTTTTAGTGCCTTAATTCTAGTTTAATTAAGAGAAGAAAAAAAAAAAAAAAGAATCATTTAGCTAACAAGAATTAAAAAGGGAATGTGAATTGTGACTTATGAATCATTCACTTATCAATCTTGACTGAATTATAAATTTATATTCAATTCGTTTATTATTTATGTATTTGACATAATTTATTTAGACACGGTCATTAATTTTTATTACAAGTAGGTTCACTATATTTTTTTTTAAAAAATAATCATGATGCTAGACTCATGTATTTTTTCTAAGTATAAATATAGGATTTAACTATAACATTGTATAAGAAAAATATTTTTAAATATAAATATGAGATCCACCAATGACTTCTTTGCAAAAGTATAATGTTATAATTAGATTAGGATGTTTGTAATTTATAAACTACAAAAGGAATATTAAACAAGTCTTGAATAAATTAACACAATAAGAATTCATTTAATTGAATGAATCTTAAATGAATTAATGTACGTGCCTAAAATGTATGGACGCGTCTTTGTGTCAAATGTTCAAAAAATTGATATATCGCATTATATAAATAGATCTAATTGATATAAACAAATATCCGGTTGTAAGTGTAGATGTTCCATATAATATACAAAGCACATATAATATATATATATATAATACGGGGTAAAGGCTACCGTTTTCTTACGTTACTGCTCAAAGAAGTAAATGCTAAATTACAAAAGCAATAATTTGGTTTTACAATGATTATTGTTATCATTTAATGAGGAATTGTTGAACCAATATGTCATAACAAAAAAAATAAATAAATAACAATAACATAGTCTATGTATGCATGGAAATTCATAAAGCAAATCAATACAAAGCAAGAATTGCGGAAATTCGAATATGGGTTCCAACAAATTCTGTTTTGAATAATCTCTAACTGATGCGTAACGAAAATTATTAGTACAATATCACTGTAAGGGCAAGGGTTAGCACTCCTAGAGGTAAATCAAATAAAAAAGAAATAAAAAGCACAATGGAAATTTATTGAAAAGACCTTCTAATATGAATTATTTCAGCGTACGCATGATGTCTAATTACTTTTCTTCTTCCTCCAAGACGAAAGTGGCGGGATGCTTTGTTCATTTCTAAAGAAATTTTCAGGATCAGCCAAAGTTTTCGCATGTATCAACCTGTTGAAATTGTTCTTGAAATATTTTTTACCCCAAATGCTAGCTTGTTTGATGCTTGTGTAGCCTTCATTATTTTTTCCAATGTCAAGATCTCTGTAATTGTAATATGCTTCTCGAGGATTCTTGGAAACATAAAGAGCCATATAACTATACAACCTTCTCATCCAATCAATGTGCCTTTGAGGTGCTTCTTCGGCTCCATCGTCATTCCAATTCACATGGTACATAATTTTGTATATATTACCAGCTCTATGAGGGAACGGAATATTCGATTCTGCAATCTCACTCATTTTTCCACCGTAAGGAATCATTGTAATAAGAGCATTCTGGCCCTCTTCTTCATAAAATCTATTATATATCCCTTCCAAACCTGTGTCAGGAATAGGTTCCTTCACATAGTCGGTTTTGCCTTTGAAAAATTGTTTGAAGCTAGTAGCATTCCTGTCGAGCAAGGTTTCAACATTTTTCAATCTAGCAAAGAAGAGGACGGATTCAATCCAGGTCATTTCGATGCAATCTTCTATCCTCAAACCAAGCTCGGGTAAGAACTCCTGCACCAATGGAAGGAGCTTATCAACCCTTCCAAGAAATAGGGAGCCGAACGAAGCTTGAATTGGTCTTTCTCCTTGTGTACTTCTCATTAAGCCGATGCCAATCAATAAATCTTCAGGAAGCTTGTCTGTAACATGTTGCCATTTTTGAATGACATTCGTTAAATTTTGTTCCGAGCTTCGGTTGACTTCGAATACAGTCACCTTTGATGGAACGGTAACTAGCTTTAACTTCCATGCGATGACGACTCCAAAACTAGCTGCTCCTCCTCCTCGGATGGCCCAAAATAAATCTTCTCCCATGGATTTTCTATCGAGAAATCTACCATTAACGTCAATCAGATGAGCATCAACTACATGATCAGCTGCAAGGCCATATTTCCTCAACAAAAATCCATAGCCTCCACCACTAATATGTCCACCAACACCAACGGAAGGACAAACTCCAGCTGGAAAGGCAAGAGTTTTGCTTTTCTCAGCAATTCTATAGTAAAGTTGGCCAAGGGTTGCACCCGCTTGAACCCATGCTATTTGGTCTTTCGCATTAACATTGATCGAAGTAAGATTTATCAAATCAATGATGACAAACGGTACATGAGAAACATAGGATAGACCCTCATAGTCATGACCACCGCTTCGAACCCTAATTTGCATTCGATATTTTTTGGAACAATATATGGTAGCTTGAACGTGGGATGCATGTAATGGTGTGACAATGACTTCAGGTTTTGGGGTGGTGGGCGTCGAGAACCGAAGATTTTGTATGGTGAAATCCAAGATGGATGTATATGAAGAATTGTATTTGGTGTAAATTAAATTCGAAATATTGTTGGAGGTGGCGTTATCAAAGTAAAGAGAAAGGCATTCAACAAAATTCTCTTGAACATTTGCATAAGTTGGATGAATGTCAGCCCAAAAATGATATGACAACAGAAGAGCAAGAAGAATTTGAAAGGTAGGAGTTTTCATATCTACTGATTGGGTGGCTGTTCAAGTTTATGAAATTCAAGTATCTGAAGAATTTGGTTCATAAAACTGCATGACAACCCCCTTATTTATACTACACGCTTGCGTTAAGAAATCCGACGTGGTTCAAATCCTTGAACTTTGATCAAGTCAATTTTATTTTTTTATTACTCAGATGGTCTTTACTCCATCATTACTTTATTGATATTAATGTTAGCAGCGTGCTGACTTTCTTACCTTGCAATTTGTTTGGTGAAGCCTTGTCGTTAAAACTTCCTATTTTTCATATGTTTCGAAACTTCATATATTATTTATTAATTACATTTTACGAAGTTGGGTTGGTATAATATATTTAACATGTAAATAATTCACAAATTCTACACAAATATTAACTTTTCAATTGTTTTTCATTTTTTATAAATATTACAAGAGAGAAACTTCTAGTGTTTTCTATTCTATACGTACGCAAACTGTTTGAACGGTTAAAATAACTGAAACCCACTATAAATATTATATCAATGATACTAGTAATAAGATGAAATATAAAATAAAGAGTACAAAGTTGCATAGAAAGTAAAACTTCAAACTGTTCAACTTGTTTGCCAATGCATAGTAATAAGGATACTTCTACGTCAATTAATGTCATGGGGCTGAATTTTAACGGTTCAGATTTGCTAGCAACCACAGATGACTTCGATTTTTATCTTTATTTTATTTATTTATTTATTTATTGGGAAACAGCTGATTCTGATTTGTTCAAATGACCTAGTAAAAGATGAGAAGAATAGTATTATAAGCAGAACTACGCTCGAAAAATTGAAAGAGATCTGCAAATCGCAAGTGAGACTCTCTGAAGAGAACTAAGAATTTACTTTTGTTGTCACCGTTAAAGTTAAAATTTTAATTTTAATTTTAATTTCATAAATATTTAGCCCTTGTATTTTTGCATGGAAAATTCTACATGGTTTGACAAATTAGCAATTATTTTAGCTGAAATTTTGTGGATACAAATACATTAAATTTGAGAAATCTTAATTAAAGAAATAAAAAATAATAGAAAATTAGTAGAGAAATAATTTTTTTTAAAAGTATTTTATTTACTCTTTAAAAATTGAAACTAAATTAAACACTCGACCAAAACAAATTCAATAAAAAATACAAAATAATTGAAAAGGAATGAATTCACGTAAATGGAAGTGAGAACTTCGAGACTGAAAGCATTATTGCTTGTCACTACAATACAATGATATTTATCCTTTATATTATAAGATTAATTAACTTTTATTTAATTTTAAAATTAATATTATAAAATATATTTAATAATATAATTTTTAATTAATATTTAATATTTTAATTTTTATCTTTAAACAACTATAATATTGTAATAATAATATCCTAATATTAAATATGACCAAATTAATTCAACTTCTTTTTTACTAAAATAATCAATATTTCCTCAATTATAAAAATAGTAAAACAACTATTTTATTTATTTTCTTAATTTATTAACAAAAATATCAAAATATGTTAAATAATTTTAACTGATAAATTAAATTTATCATATTTAAAATAAATTATTTGGTTAAATTATCGAAATAAAATATTAGAGAATATAATTAAAATTAACATTTTAATTCTGAATCTGCAGCAATATAATTATAAAACTTCTAAGCCTAATATTTGAACTTTGTATTTTTTAATGATAGGATACCAAGAAAACACCCTTTTAAACACCGATTCAAGCACTATAATCTTATTAATTGAATAGTGCTACGTGAACAAATTCATCATTTAGGGCTGATAGGTTGTGTTGTACGTATATTATTGTACGGAATTCAATGGCGCTCCATTAAATTTTAAGAAATGCTAGCAGCAATACACTTATCAGCGAATGTTCCACTCTCTACCTTGTTAAGGGACGTGTCTTGTTTTTCATATTATATAGGATTTTGATAACCAGCTCTCTTAAAATATTTATTAAAATTTATAAATATATTCATTAATTATTATATTAAATGTTAAAATATTATAAATAATAAATAGAAAAATCTTAATAAATATTTTAAGGATTTTTATTAATAAAATTCTATTATATATTGATTCTTTAAAAGAAAAATATGTTATTATATTTAACTTCCTTTTAATAACGGTCATTTATTACACTGATTAAATTGTGATAGTATATTTATTATAAATGATCAAATTATAAATGCTTAAAATTTATATACGAAATTTGGTCAATTTTAATTATCTTCCTTGGCTTTATAAAATCCTAATCAAAACTTTTTTGATCGACCTAAGTTTTTAGCAAAACCCTAGCCTTTTAATTACTTGGAAATCAACTTTAACAGTTGAAATTGATTTTGTAATCTTTTAGATCATATCCAAAAGTTCTTAGATCAACTTTTAATTGATTAAAATGATGAAAAATTGGTCACCTTCTTGCTTGATGAAATTAAGGGTAATAGCTTACTTTTTGGTTTATATTTTATTATTTTTTAAATGATAATGATACATAATTTTCATATATATATTTACCAATTTAATTAATAATTAATTAAATAAAATATATGAAAATGTAATGTCAAATGTTTGATCATAATCCATATATATTTCATGCATATCTATCATCTATTTGTTATATAAGTATAAGTTCAAGATATGCCACTAATCAAAATTTTATTTGGTAGGATAAAATATTTGACATACTTTTACTTATGCCATATATAAGTTTAGGTTAACCAATCAAATTACCTTAACTTAGTGTATCAAAGTATTATATAATCTAATTAAAAAGAAATTCAAAGTAATTTAGAATAAGATTCAATAGATTCACCATAAATTTGACAGCAGACATAATTACTAAATTAATTTTTTAATTTATTTTATTTGATTAATTTTTAATAAAATTAATTAAATATGTCTACTATCAATATTGATACCTAATCATACAATACGACTCCTAAATTATAATATTTAAATCAAATATACACATAAATATGATAAGAGACAATATACAATAAAATGTTTATTTTATTAATCATAAGATTTATAAAAAATTTACAAAATTATAATCACAAATTACATCATGATTGGCTTTTAGGGTATACACTTCTTTCAATTTTTAGCTAAGTATTAACCTCTTTTTGAGTCGACCAATACTCCTATGAATCACATACGCACAAAATTTTTTAATATTCGAAGTTAAATTAATTTTTATAAAAGGGGTTACCTTAAAAATATCTTATTAAAATTAATTAACTTTTAAATACTTTATCTCATAAAAATCAATTGCACCAATATTTGATTTTAAGACAAAATTGGACATTAAGTGTCCCTAATAACTTTTTCGTGATCAAGTATTTTTCAATACCATAAACGATATTGAATCTCACATATCTTGATATAATCAATGGTAAATATACTAACTTATTATGATTTAAAATACATAATATATTTAAAATGAGCGCCACAAGTACTCAAATAGTAATTGTCATGTTTAACCTTTGTAGATGCTACTTAGAAGTTAGCTTCACCTAGTGTATGTATTATAATATAAATTAAATTAATTTAAATTGCAGTGTAGGATCCTGTACAATTCAAACTTTATTTTAGACCAAATTGCAAAGAATTACAATTTTAAAGCCAAAATTTTAAAAATTGTATTTTTGGGGTCTAATTTAAAAATAATTGCAAATATTATTTAAAACAATAAATTCTTATTTTGGCCTCAATTTTATTATTTTAATAAAATTTTTAGGAAAAAATATAAATTTCAGAAGTGTAGGGTTAAATTATAATTTTTAAAACTTTGCTTGGACTAAATCTCAAAATTATTGCAAAATTTGTCTAAAACCATAATTAACCATAATTTTTGATTAATTTACATATTTCATAAGGCCAAATTTACAATTTTTTATAATAAATTTTAGACATTTTTGCCAAAAATTCAAAAAATTTTGGATTTAATCATGATATATTTAATTGTGGATTTAATTAATATTTATTAACTATGAACTTGATTGATATTTACTAACTAGGACTTAATTAAAATTATTCAATTATAGCTCTAAATGAAATTTTATAATTAGGGACTTGAACATTTTCAGTTATGGTGGGTTGAGGGCCGCTTAATTAATAATAAATCACCAACAAACGAAAGATCATCCCTCTCTCTATGTAATTGCACCAGTAATAACCGTTGATGACTCCGCTTTTCCGACCTCCGAGCATAGGCCTTTTGCAAAAGATTGTCACTTTACTTTCGATTTCTGAAATTTTCAGTGTTCTCCAAGACAATTTGAATTCATGTCCATTTAGATGGTGCTCGGAGGATCAATTTGGTGGTCTCACCTTAGGTCCAATCCCAGTGATGGCGAGCATCCAAGGACGTGAATGGTGGCCGTGACTATGAAAAAAATTATAAATTTAAATTCTTGAGTTTTCATTCAATGTTTCATTCATACCGTCTTATAGTAAACTAATCCATAAATTCACACCCACACCCACGTGTGTATATATATATATATATATATATATATATATATATATATATGAAAAATAAATTATA
>JAWDEX010172087.1:0-15782 GCA_035221805.1 Trichilia hirta | reverse complement strand
TATTACACCTATATATATATATATAATATTGTTTAGTTTATTTGATAAATTAACCAAGATTAATAAACAAAGTAATATTATATGTATGACATATAATATTGGCCAAACAATATAACTTCAATGATCGAAATTTTCTAAACCAAGATTTTATTAAAATTGTTTTAATAAATAATGCTCTATTTTGATAATTCTTAAAATTCACCCATATCGGTTGTTTGTCCATGAAAACAAATGATAAAAATCGAAATAACATCAAAAACACTTGTATAACAAGTTTCTTGGGCTGAGTATGTGAATAGTAATCATATGAATAGTGCTTGCATAAATAGTATTTATGTAAATAGTGATTCAACCTGAAAATTAATTTATTTGTTTAATAAATTCTTCTAATCAATCAAGCGTATATCATTTGTGCTACGTGTAAAATAAAACTATCTTTTAGAATTAAATGATAAAACGAGAGAGAGCTCACATGAAATGTGAATAGAATAGTGCTTACAAAATCTTCTTGATAAATTAGTATACTCTTGCCTCTCAGTATAGGATAACTAATAATTTTTTATTATAAATTTTTTACTCTAAGGTTTCTATTATATAAGGGGTACGGGGTTTGTAATATTGAATTAGATTTTTCTGAGTCTCGATGATATTCAAGTCTCGACCAAAATTTTTATTGTATGAGGTTAGGATGAGAATATTATACGAAAAAGTACAATAGTTTGAATATGACTAGCTTAGAATGCTAAGATTTTTATTGTGTGAGGTGTCTGAAACTAGGGTAAATAATACAACTTCAATGGTCGGAATTTTCTAAACTGAGTTTTATTAAAATTGTTTTAATAAATAATGCTCTATTTTGATAATTCTTAAAATTTATCTATGTTAGTTGTTTGTTAATGAAAACAGGTGATAAAAACCAAATTAACATCAAAAACACTTGTACGATAAGTTTTTTGGGTTGAGTATATAAATAGTAATCATATAAATAATGCTTGCATAAATAGTATTTACATAAATAGTGATTCAACCTGAAATTGATTTATTTGTTTAACAAATTAATCTAATCAATTAAGTGTACATCACTTATACTACAACTGAAATAAAACTGTCTTTTAAGATTAAATGATAAAACAAGAGAGAGCCCACATGAGTTGTGAATAAAATAGTGCTTACAAAATTTTCTTGATAAATTAGCATATTCTTGCCTCTCATTATAGGCTGATTAATAATTTTTTACTATAAAATTTCTATTATATAAGAGGTATGAAGTTTATAATATTGAATTGAATTTTTCTAGTTCTTGGTGATATTCAAGTCTCGACCAAGATTTTTATTGTGTGAGGCTAGAATAAGAATATTATACGAAAAAGTACAGTAGTTTGAATATAAATAGCTTAAAACACCAAAATTTCTATTATGTGATGTGTCTGAAATTAAGGTAAACAATTCAAATTCAATGGTTGAAATTTCCTAAACCAAGATTTTATTAAAATTGTTTTAATAAATAATGTTATATTTTGACAATTCTTAAAATTTATCTATGTTGATTGTTTGTTCATGAAAACAGATAATAAAAACTGGTCAACATCAAAAACACTTGTATGAAAAGTTTTCAGGGCTGAGTATGTGAGTAGTAATCATATGAATAGTGCTCATATAAACAGTATTTACGTAAATAGTGACTCAACCCAAAATTGATTTATTTGTTTAACAAATTGATCTAATCAATCAAGCATATGTCACTTATACTTCGAGTGAAATAAAACTATCTTTTAGGATTAAATTATAAAACGAGAAAGAGCTCACATGAGATGTGAATAGAATAATGCTTAAAAAATCTTCTTAATAAATTTGCATATTTTTACCTCTTATTATGGGATGACTAATAATTTTTTATTATAAATTTTTTACTATAAGATTTCTATTATATTAGAGGTACGGAGTTTGTAATATTGAATTGAATTTTTTTGGTTCTTAGTAATATTCAAGTCTCGACCAAAATTTTTATTGTGTGAGGTTAGGATAAGAATATTATACGAAAAAGTACATTAGTTTAAATATGACTAACTTACAACACCAAAATTTCTATTGTGTAAGGTGTCTGAAATTAAGGTAAATAATACAACTTCAATTATTGAAATTTTCTAAACCAAGATTTTATTAAAATTATTTTAATAAATAATGCTCTATTTTGATAATTCTTAAAATTGATCCATGTCAGTTGTTTGTTCATGAAAATAGATGATAAAAACTAAATTAACATAAGAAACACTTGTGTGACAAGTTTTCTAGGCTAAGTACATGAATAGTAATAATATGAATAGTGCTAACATAAATAGTATTTATATGAATAGTAACTCAACCTGAAAATTGATTTATTTGTTTAACAAATTCGTCTAATCAATCAAGGGTATATCACTTGTGCTACAAGTGAAATAAAACTGTCTTTTAGAATTAAATAATAAAACGAGAGAGAGCTCACATAAGATGTGAATAGAATAGTGCTTACAAAATCTCCTTGATAAATTAGCATATTCTTGCCTCTCATTATAGGATGACTAATAATTCTTTATTATAAGTTTTTTATACTAAGATTTTTATTATTTAAGGTATATGGAGTTTGTAATATTGAATTGAATTTTTCTAGTTTTTGGTGATATTCATTTCTCGACCAAGATTTTTATTGTGTGAAGTTAGGATAAGAATATTATACAAAAAAATATAGTAGTTTGAATATGACTAACTTAGAATACTAAAATTTCTATTGTGTAAAGTATCTAAAACTAGGGCAAAAAAAAAGTTCTTTACTCATTGAATTTAATTATCCAAGATTTCTATTATGTGAGATTAATTAACTTTTAATGAGAAAATAATACCTACTAATTCATAAATTCAACAAAAATTTTAAATCCTATATTAAGGAGTATAGAATTTAAATTAAATAGTGAGAGTTGATATAATCGACCTAATTGCTTTATTAATTTATTAATTCATTAATTGTATTTAATAATTGAATTCAATTATATAATTCTATATATACTGATAATAGTTTTCTTGAATGTGTTTTCAATTTCTTGTAGTGATACTTCATATACATAATTATATCATCATCCACTATATTTCAAAAAATTTTAGATAATAACATGCTAACTAGACCAAACATAAAAGATTGGTTAAGAAACCTAAGACTAATTCTCGAGTTCGAGAACCTAGGTTATGTGTTAGAGACTAAGATGCCTATATCATGGGAGATAGATGCTCTTCAGGATGAGTAAGATGCTTTTAATAAATAACATATGGATAACCATAGAGTATGAATATTTATGTTAGCTTTTATGAATTGAGATCTTTAAACTAAACTTGAGAATATGACATCTGCGTATGAGATACTACAGTCTTTATAAAAAATATAGAGAGAAAATTCACGAATCTTAGAATATGAGATGGCTTGTACTCTATTCAGTATGAAGCTGAGAGAGGGTATTCCACCTGATGATCATCTTATTAAGATGATAAATATCATTGGGCAACTAAAAAGGTAGGGTGTGAATATGACTCACAATCTCGAAGTGAATTTGATTCTGTAATCCTTCCCTCTAAGTTTCAAAGATTTTATTATGACTTATCATTTAAATCAGATTAACCGTACTCTTTTTGAGTTACTCAATGAGCTTATAGAATATTATAAACAAAATAATAAGAAAAAAGAACATCAAGATATTTAAATGGCTACTACCAGTACGACTGGTAAGAGGTCACGAAAATCATCTCAAGGTGTAAAAGTTGGACATAGGGAAAAAAAATCAAGAAAGCTCAGCCTCTTAAGAAATCTAAATAAAAGTCTAAGAGAAAATATTTTCACTGTAGGGTTGATAAACATTAAAAAAAGAATTGTCCTTAATACCTCGACAATCTGAAGAAGGTTAGAACAGGTATAATTAGTAATTTTATGATTGAATATGAATTAAGTATTAATTTTGATATTTATACTTGGGTTATTAATTCTACTACTATATCTCATATTTGTATGTCTTTATAAGTGCTGCAGAATAATTCTGCACTAATGCCCAATGAGATTATGATAAGGATGGAAAATGGAGCAATAATTACTATAACAGCTATTGGCTTATGTGAGTAAAGTTATCATTCAAACACTTTTTGAGATTAGATAAAATTTAGTATTTTGCTATTATAATAAGAAATATAATTTCTATTTTTGTACTTTATAATAATAGTAATTTTGTTCAATTTAATAGAAATAATTGTATATTATATTTTAGAAATATATGTATTGGCAAAGCAATTAATACAAATGGCTTATATGTTCTTTAACTGAATAATAGTTATTTATTATCTTTCATTTTTAAGAAAGAATTCGAGTTGATACAAATTTTAAATATTTATGACATCATAGATTAGACTATATTAGAAAAAGATGACTCACTCAACTTAAAACTAGTTGGATATTGATCTCATTAGATTCAGACTCATTTCCTACTTGTGAGTTATGTCTTCGAGATAAAATGACTAAATCTCTCTTTAACAGAAAAGGAAAGAGGTGAACAAAATTATTAGTTCTCGTATATACAGATATATGTGGATTATTTAGTCCAATAGCTAAAAGAGAATTTGACTACTTCACTATTTTTACTGATGATATATCTTAGTATGGATATGTGTATCTTATAAAACATAAATTTGAATCTTTTGAAAAATTTAAAGAATTTAAAAATGAAGTAAAAAATCAAACAAGAAAAAGGATTAAGGCTCTATAATCTAATTATAGAGGCGAATACTTAAGTACCAAATTTATAGAATTCTTGAAAGAAAATAGAATAATCTCACAGTTAATACTTCCACACACACCTCAACTAAATAATGTAGTAAAAAAAAAGAATCGTACCTTATTAGATATGGTGCGATTAATGGTTAGCTTTATAGACTTACCATTATACTTATGGGGATAAGCTTAATAAACTACTGTGCACATCCTCAAAAAAGTTCTTATAAAATTACTTCAAAAGACTTCATATGAGATATGAAGAGGTAAAAGACCTAACCTTAATTACGTGAAGGTTTGGGGCTATCCGACATACGTCAAGTTCATCAAATTTGATAAACTTGATGCTAAATTAGATAGCTTGAGATATCCTAACGATAACTTAGGATATTATTTTTACTTTTCTTCTGATCAAAAAATCACTATTAGTAGGAATGCTCATTTCTTAAAAAAAGAGTTTCTCGAAGAAAGTAAAGTATGTAGAGATATCGACTTTAAAGAAAAAAATTTTGAATCTCAATTCGATCATACTGATACTAGAGAGTCCAACTAGCAAACTTTCATTCCTATTAATCTAGTTCTAACTCGAAAGTTTTCTAGAGTCCTTAAGCTTTCAAAAAGATATGAATTTATAAATGAGTAAGATTTTAAATCTGACTCAGTAGAAGTAATGAATTATAGAGATGATTGTAGAACTTACAAAGAAGCAATTCTAGATAAAGATTTAAAAAAAAAGCTCGAGATAATAAATTCTCAAATAGAATCCATGTATATTAATCAAGTCTAGACACTTATTAATCCTCTAAAAGAAATTATTCTTATTAATTATAAATAGATCTACAAAAAAAAGATTGATAAGGATAGATAGGTAGAAACCTATAAAGGTCGGCTTATTGCAAAAGGGCATACTTAAAAACTAGGTTTAAATTATGAGAAGACATTCTTTTCTATAGCTATGATAAGGTCTACCAGAATAATGTTAGCCATAACTACATATCATGATTATAAAATTTGACAGATAAATGTGAAGACAATTTTTCTTAATGGTTATATTAAAGAAAATTTATTTATAAAACAACCTATAAATTTTGTATCTTTTATTAAATCTCATAAGGTATACAAGTTGAATTGGTCCATTTATAGATTGAAGAAAGCCTTTAAAAGTTAGAACATCAGATTTAATGAGATAGTCAAAGCTTTTGACTTTATTAAGAATTCGAATGAATCTTGTGTATACAAATAGATTAAAAATTATGCGATCACATTCTTGATATTATATGTAGATAACATATTATTGATGAAAAATAATGTGTGCATAATAATAAAGGTTAAACTCTAGTTATTTAGAATGTTCTCTATAAAAAGACTTAGGGGACGTGAATTATATTCTTGGAATATGAATCTATCAAGATACATCAAAAATGATAATAGGATTATCTCAAAGATTATATATAAAAAAAGATGTTAAAAAAATTTAACATAGAGAACTCTAAGAGAAGTCCCTTGTCCTTTAATCATGGTCTTCATTTTTTAAAAAATATGAGTACAAAGACTAATGAAGAGCAACAACAGGTGCATGGTATACCATATGCATCAGTTGTAGGTAGTTTGATATATGTCATATTATGTACAAGACCTAATATCCCTTTACTATAAGTGTTACTAGCAGATATCAAGCAAATTTTAGAGAAAAATATTGGTTAGCAGTAAAAATAATCTTTAAGCACTTGAGAAGGATTAAGAATTTAATTTTCTGTTATGGATCTCAAGAGTTGAGTATTCATTGGTACTCAAATTCAGACTTTTAATCTTATGTAGATGATCGTAAATCTACATCAAGTTTTATTTTTTTATGTAATAGAGGGATTATTAGTTAAAAAAGTTTCAATCAGACGACAATGGTTAATTCTACTGCAAAAGCAGAATTTATTATTGCTTCAAAAGTAACTAAAAAAGTAATTTAAATGCAAAAAATTATGTTTAAACTTGGTATAGCTCTAAGCATGGCTTATCCGATAAGTGTATTATGTGATGATAATATAGGTGCTATTACACAAGCAAAGAAACAGAGAGCACGCTAAAAATCTAAGTATATTCAACAAAAGTATCATATTTTGAGAGAGTTTGTTGGTACTACAGACATTCTAATTTAGAAGACATCATCAACTAATAATGTAGTTAACCCTCTCACTAAAATAATGACACTGAAATAGCTGGACCAGCATCTTGAGAAGATGAATATTAGATACAACAGTAAATAACTTTAATATAAGTAAGAGTTTGTTAATATAATATGCTCTAAAACTATTAGTGTTGTCGATTTTAGGCATTTGGTAATTACTGTTTATGATGTATACTATACATACTCATTATTAAAGAAATTATTTCTAATTCAAATATATATGCTGTTTTCTCTTGTTACATATACTAATAATAGAATATACATATAAATAGCCTAAATAATATTGTTATCAAAATGTTTTCTACATGAGCCATATTAACTGGGTATTAATATTACATAATTGGCACACTTAATATATTTTATAAATATTATGAGATGATATTAGTGCGAATAGTATGATAGTCATATTATTAGAATATTAGTATGGGTTAATAGTTAGTAGAATTATTTTTTGACTATAACCATGAATATAATGAATTACACGAATGTATGTTATCAATGGTTCATCATACAATTCCACTAGTGTGAGAAGTACTACTCTGACCTGAAACATCATTATTGTTATTCAGTATGAATACATATAGTTTATATAGTGTATAAATATAAGACTAATTACGTCTTGTATAATAAACCAATTTGATTATATATTATTATATTAGGATGTGAATGATTGTTAGTAAAGGATATGTTGACTTAATATAAAGAATTTTGAGATTTTGTTAACTCGAGCCGAATTGGAGTTCTCATTCAAATATTAGTAAATGCCTAAAAATAAAGTCTTTGATCAAAGCACTTAAAAGTTATATGAAAGAGTTTTATGGTAATTAGTTCAAAGCATAATGACCATTGATCGAGCAAAAATTGAGTTTAGGGCTTTTGACTCATGTGAACCCTAACTTGGTAAGGATTAGATAAATGAAAAAAATTTATTCATATAGAACTTGCAATCTAGAGTAAAAGGTTTGACAAAAATTTTCTTGATAGTGGTTTAGGAATTATGGCATATTTCTAGAACTATAGTCATTAAGTATTCAAATAATTCGAAATAGACTCAAGAAGATCATTTTTAACTTACAATTAATGTCACAATGAACTACGAGGTCACAATCATAAACTTGTATTTATCCTTACTTTTAGAGATATAATATAGAGTCGAAAAGTGTAAACGATTTACACGTTAAATAATTTAACGAATCTAAAACTTTATAAAATAACTCAAATGTAATTTAAATTAAAATAAATTATTCCATATGTATATTAGATATAATATGAAAATTATATTTACTTGGTCAAAGGGGTTTGACCAAGATTGGATAATTTTGTCCTTAAATGAGATTTTAGGGGCAAAATAGTCATTTCTTTTTTACTATTAACAAAGCTTATTCAACAAGCTTTGAGATTTGATTGTCTTTGACCTAAAAGGTTAAGGATAATTTTGTAAAAGGGCAAAGACTATATATAATGAGTCATTTTCATTTTTCTTAACAATTAAGTATTTTATTTGAAAAATTGAAAAAACAATTAGCTCTTTCTCTCTAAAATTCGGCCAAGCAAAGGAAAAGCAAAGGTTTGTTTTTTCTTTTGAGATCTTAAGCTTTTAAGGTTAGTTTTCATCAATTAATGCTAAGAGTTAGTGTTAATTCCATTAAATTTAGCATTAAAATGCTTAATTATCAATTTTATGATATTTTATTCTAAAATCTTAATTGATTGTTTTCTATGCAATACAACCTTCAGTGACAACTACTACAGGCCCTCGAGATATGCATTATAATCTAGAATAATACCTCCTGAACCTATAAGGCTTTTAGATACCTATATATTTCTCAATACACGTTTACCCACATAAAAAAAATGACACAACACATATAATATTTCTCAAATATTCAATTTTTATTTTTAATTAAAACAATATAGATTAAACATTCACTCAAAAATTTTATTTACTAAAATATAATTGAGTATAAAAATTTTCTTAGTGTCCCCAATGGACAAAATGATAAACCGTGAGTCGAGTTTAAAATGATGCCTGAGAAATCTATCTTTGAAGCAATTTTGCTATACTAGCTCTCTCACCAAGCTCTCAAATAACCTAAATATTATAAGATGAGAGCGGTGAGTACACAAAAGTATACTCAGTGAGTAAATTTAGATATAAATATTTTAAAATAAATAATTTAATTTAAAAGATTTTGAATTAGAGAAAACTCGTATAAAACAAGTTTAAAAAATATTTTTGTTTATTTTCAAAAAACTTAGCCTATATATTGATATAAACATGGGGCTAGTGACCTCTCTCGGTGATCTCTTTGACCGTAAGTAATTTTGAAACTGTCTATGAATTTTATGCAAGAAAACAATGTACTTTGAAATAATTCATTTCTTTTAAAATAAAGATACATGTTAGTTAGTTAAAAACTGGCCTATCACTGATGTTGACTTCAAGTAGTCACGTGGTGACATCCACGACTATTTTCAATGAGACTTATGGAGGTCAAATCACAATCTCATAATCTCATCAAGATTACCCTTTATATGGCTTTTATCTATGAATTTCCATTCACTCAGGCAGCCTCTCTAAAGTCTGTCTTAAACTACCACCCTATAATTACAGTAATCATAACAATATCTTAGCCCATCAATTATATCATCAATATCATAATCATCATGAAAATTCAACATTCAAAATTATGAAAAAGCATATCATTTAAGTATCCATCGGAATACCAAGCACAAATATGATAATTAACCTTTGGCCACATATATTTATTTATTTTTTTTTGACGACGAGAAAACTCCTATACTCAGCTATCACTGCTGGTGTGGGCCATACACGGGCCATGCACTCACCCCTTATAATCATAGGCCATAAATCTACAATTATAATAAAATAGAATATAATTTATTTCTTAATTTGAAAAGTAATAAATTTGATAAAATATTTTAAAAACAATAAAATAAATATGATTTATTCAATGTGTGAACATGGTAATCATTCCTTAGGAATCCTCTCATCAATAAGTTGCTCGCTTAGTTTCTAGGTGATAAATTTTACATATACATAATTATGTGTATATCTTAATTTATAATCATTATAAATGCATTTTATGTGAAATATTTATACTTATTCAAGTTAGATTCCTAAATTGGTACCTAATTTTTAAGGATTAGTATCGATAATGACCATTTGACCGATTTTTACCAAATAAAATCTTATGGCTATTCTATAACTTTATAAAAAATTTATTTTTAACCTAAATTAACAACTAAACTTTGTTTTTGTACCCGTATGAGCTCAAATGAATAGTATTTATAAATAATAACTATTACTCAATTTTCATCGAACCTTCAATTAAATTAATTTTAGGCCCTAAGATGTTATAATCTAGCCACATTCTTCAGTTTCACACTCGATTTATTAAAATTAAACTAAATTTATAAAATTTTCTAAATGCACAATAAACCATTAAATGTAATTTGACAAATCTATAAGTTAACGCTTTAAATAAGTCAAAATTCTTACCTAGGCATTGTTTAAAGATTATAAATGTCGATTCTTACACCAATTTTGAAAAACCCAAATTTGATGAAAAAATTGTAGGTTTTCTCCCTTGCGCATTTGCACCTAATTTCAAAAATGATCATCGTAATGAACTTAAAAGGATGAATGGAAGTTGATTTTAACAAAAATTTAAAGAAAATAGAAGATTTTTGGTAAGGATTAATACGTGAGGAAAAAACATGAAGGAGAGAAGAGGAGAAAAAAAAATGAGAAATATTTTGGGGGGTATTTATAGTGGAGGGCAAAATGACTAAACTGCTCTTGGGCAAAAAAAAAAAGAAAATTTTGGATAAGGACAAAAATGGTCATTTTACGGGCAATTCGATTGATCGAATGCCCTAATTCGTTGAACCAAAAATTTCAGAGCTAACTAAAAATTTTTAGACCCCAAGTTCGGTTAAATGAGTCCTTTTATTCATTTGAACGAATGTTCCTTAACTTTAGTTCGTTCAAATGAATTCTTCTTTACAAGTTCAATCGAATGAGTACCCTTATTTGTTTGATCAAATTTTTCTAAATTCATATTAGTCGAATAAATCACAGAATTCGTTTGGTCGAAAATCTTCCTCCTTACTGTCTGTTTTCAAGTACCCCTTCTAGGTTAATAATTAATCAATTCTAATTATCTATTTATATATTTATCGATAAATTTTTGATAAGAGCCCTCTAAATCTACTTGCAAATCTCAAATGATAGAAATGACGAAAAAATACCCTAGGCAATTAAATAACAAAACTACCTTTGGATAGAGGTACGGATCTCTCATCTAAATTGTTTAATCTTGCATTGAATTGAGTAGCAACTATATGAAAAAATTAAAGGAATAATAGCATAGGCTTCAAATTTTTGCTTGAGTAAATAAACCCAAGTAATCCTAGTACTATCATCCACTAAGGTCAAGAAATACCCGTGATCAGAATGAGAACTCATCTGATATGGTCCCCAAATGTCATAACAATTCAAATCAAATGAAGACTGAGCCACATTATTATGAGAAATGAAAGATAATCTTCTATGCTTGGCTAAAGGACAAATATAACAAAGATCTTATTTTTGTCTAAGAATTACACACTTTAACTAACTTTGTAAAACTTCTAGTAACTTGAAAGGTAAATGACTAAGTCTATTATGCCAAGTATGAGTATAAACATTGTTAACATGAACATCAAATACATCACTAAGAAACTTATTTGTATCAAGAATATACTGATCTTCCAGTTAGCTACCTTGTTAATTGTTGTCTTGGTTTTGGCTTTTTAAATTGTGAAGTGATCATTGAAGAAGTTGACCATAAGCTGAGAGTCAACAATAATAGTACTTACAGACAACAGATAATTTTAAATTCAGGTAGGAATAAAACATCTTTTAAAACGAACCTTGGGCTTAACCTAACATCTACATAGAATTGGATTGGAATACTAGTTTGATTAGGTAAAGTGAGCTTAAAATTCTGTATTGACTTTATGGAAGTAAAAGCACTGGCATTTGAAATTATATATCTAGATGTCCCTAAGTCTACTATTTAGTATTTCAAGGAAGAAGAGAAAGGAACCACAAAACAAAAAAATATGTACCTAAAAAATATGAAGAAGCATAAGGATCCTTGGATTCCTAATGTTTACTAGTTTTGACCAAAGAAGACAAATGACTAGATAGAATGGCTAAGAGTTGTTGATGTTGAGCATTACTTAAGTTCTAGAAAAAATTTGGAATTCTCGCAGCATAAATATCAGTCTTGGCAGCAACATTAGACTAATTAGAAACTTGATTGACAGCAACATGTTTTTGACTTTTCTGTTTGTGGTGAAATTCAGGAATTAACCATGAAGTTTATGACATTTTTTAATGGTATGACGATAAAAATTACGATAAGTACAAAAAGACCTCTCTTTCTTTTGTCTTTTATTCTCTCTATCAATTTTCCTGAAATCATTGTTCCTAGCAGCAAATGCCATAGTGTTAACAAAATCTCGTTCTGAGCTTGATTGAGAACCAATCTTCCTCTATCTTTGTTTTCGTGAAACTAAGAAAAATACTTTGCTAACTGAAGAAATAGGATTCATTAAGAGTATTTGACCTCTATCTTGAGCAAATGAATCACTTAGCCCTATAAGAAAGGATATAATGTACTCCATCTGATAATGAGAATTATGTTTCTTTACTCCACCACATTCTTCTTATAATGTTTTCAGTTTTATAAAATTAACAGTTTCAGAATTTTGTCCTGGCTGTGATTCATTAATTCTTGTATCCTAGGACCTTTTTTTTTACTGAAATCTATCCTTAAGATCAATCCAAATTTTTTGAGCTAAATCACAGATATAATACTATCAAATATTTCTTGAGGTACTAAGCTAAGAATTCATGAGATTACTACTCTATTATTTTGTATCCATGAATTGTTAAAATTAAGATCACTATTATCAGGTTTAGGAATTGAAACATCAATAAATCCAACCTTATTTTTAATTGATAGAGCAATTCTTATTGCTCGACTCGATGAAGTATAATTATTTTCTGTCAATAACTGTGATACCAAAATATTACCTGAATTATTATAGTGATGAAAAAAATAAAGATTAAGAGGATTATGAATGACAAATCTATATACCATTGAATTAGAACTATCGACGCTTTGAATTGTCATAAATGATGAATGATTACAAATTTCAGTCTAAATTTCCTGATTCAATAGTTAAGTGAAAGAATTCTGCTTCTATTGAGCTAAAATTTGGAAAAATCAACAAAAATTTGACTTTGATAACCATCAAGAGAAAAATGGAGAAGAAGAATAACATGAAGACTAAGTTTGTTATCCAGTTCTTCTATGAACAAAATCAATGCATATATACATGTATAAAATAACGCTAAATAACTAATTATTTAGACATCATCAGTCCACTTCAGCATAATGTTGCCTAGTTGTAAAAACTACACATGCACAGTCCACGTACTGAAGCAGTTCTACACATCACAACGGTTTTTCTCTCTATGCCACCAGGATTCTCCATGAAAGAACATTCTGTCTCTGGTTTCCGTAAGAAACTCGCCTCCAAACTGAAGCTTGTTTGCAGCTTCAATGGCGCATTTCATGTAAGACCACACTCCAACAAGCTACGATACGTTGGCAGTGAGACATGTATTATTTCGTCTTCCCATCTCTTTCACCAAGCTTCGTTCGAAGATCTCGGATATTTGCCACAATTCACGCCATAATTCAATCAAGCACCAGATGCCCCCGAACCCGGATCCGTGCCCGGAAGACGACACGCCTCTCGTCTCGATCACTTCAGACGACGACGTCCGTTGCATGGACGATGAGTATGATAAGCTGGAACTGTACGGTAGGCGCGAGGCTTTGGCCTTTTGTTTGTACTGAATGTGGTGATAAGAATGGTAATAATAATGGATTTGTGAAAGGGAATGGTGAATGTTGTATCTCTGCATGTTGGTGTGATGATGATTCATTGAGGAAAAAGGTCTTGAAACAACAGTTGTTATCTAAATAAAGCGTGAATAAAAAATATGAGCAGCCAGTCATTGATATAGATTTAGACCCGAAACCAAAAATTTGAATAATAAAAAATGATCCTTTTCGAGTGAACATGTTTAATGGAATGGGAACGCGCGTTCGCGTCCTTCGAATCCAAAGGATGGCAATGTTACAAATGTGTCTGTGGGAAGAAATGCTTCAATGGAATGTTTGATGGGGTGACCTGGTCACGGCTCGTGTAACGGGTGTGGGGCTACCATTGGAAGTTTATCATCTCCGCCTTTGAAGGAAGTGTATAAATGTGGTATGGCTTCGACTTGTAATAGTCTTGATGCCAAGCAGACTTTAATGAACATCAGGCACATATCTGTTAGTATTTTCAACAGGGAAAACATTGCCACGGGCTATGAATTGTGGATCACTGAATAATCATCTAGGATCTCAATTTTGCAGTAAACAGCGGGTTGGAAGTGCCTATCCAGTGAAATCTTCCTACGTTGGTGACGAAGTTTGGGGTGCTTATCAGAATGGAATATGCAGACGTAGGTTTGGGGTGAATGATTCTAGATGTCAGCGAATTTATCCGTATCATTTGAGAAACCATAGGAACAATTTGCTTGAAGTGGGGAATCATAAATTTTTTTGATTGGACGGGAAGATTCCAGTTGGGAAATGCTGCCTTGGGATCAGGCCAAATTCATTTATCTCAAAGCGTGGACAGTCTGTGGGATCATATAATCCCAATTCATTTAATCCCTTTACTGGTTTTACTGAGCATGCATCACAAGAAGAGGTGAGCATGACGGATTCTTACTTAAGCAATGTCGCCTCCTCTTTTGATTTGATGCCCAAATCAGTGGTGAGAAATTTAGATAACAGGGTGGCCTTACAGTTTTGAAATATGGGGATTCAAATCGAAGGGAGAATCATTCAGCTTATCATGATACATCAATGGAGTTAGAGATCAATCTTTCCTGTCTTGTCGTGCTCTTAAAAGTCCATCGGCCTTTGTAAGAGTGATGAGCTCTCAGGAAGATCTGTTGACTGGATCCAATTTTGAGAAGTGTGACGCTCAATCTGGGACTCATAGAATTCCCATAAATTGTGAATCCATTTATTGCGATCTTCAGAACGAAAAATTCCTGGTTGAATCGTGTGAGAATTCTGACATTGATATTTCAGATGATACGAACCACATAAATGGAAGTGTTGGGATGCAGTGTGAAGAAGGGCTCTAAGAATTTGCAGAGCGGAGTTTCATCTTC
The DNA here is from genome assembly GCA_035221805.1 of Trichilia hirta. Taxonomy (NCBI): domain Eukaryota; kingdom Viridiplantae; phylum Streptophyta; class Magnoliopsida; order Sapindales; family Meliaceae; genus Trichilia; species Trichilia hirta. Next base: position 500 of record JAWDEX010172087.1, on the reverse strand, counting down.
AATGGATCTTTTGTACAAACTTTCATTATCATCATCCCAAGAAATAGAACCTTCTTCTGCTAGCAATGCTGTCTCTGACTCCTTGTTTAAGCCTCAATCAAAGCCTTTAGATCTCATGCATGAAGGACGTATCATGACAGTTCCTACAGTCATTGAATCAAACAGATTCAAATCTAAATTTTCTTTCCTGAATGCTGAAGCAGGAAGAATTGACGGGCATAAAGAAGAAATTCAACAGGATGCTTCATCTGGTCTGAGCCTTGAAGAAAAGGTATTGCGAAATGGTACATTTTGATTTGAACTAAATCAAGATAATCCATATGGTTGCCTGACTAATAATTCCTGTTTCCTTAGGTTGAAACCAAAAATAGTTATAAATGCTCAAACGTAACTACTGGAATCTCTCATAAACCGACAGCTTTTTGCACTACTGAAGAGCCGCTGGTAGCTTGTTAAACGTGTGCAAATTTTATGCCTTCTATTGTTGAATGCAACATATA
>JAWDEX010172076.1:0-15782 GCA_035221805.1 Trichilia hirta | reverse complement strand
TTGTGAAATTTTGAGTGGGATGTGTTTGATGAAATGTTTGAATGAGAAAGTTGGTAGAGAAATGGTGATTGAGTATGCTTGGTTAAAGTTATGCAAATGGTAACTTAATTTTAGATTTGCCTATTTTTGTCACTTAGGAGGAGGTTTCCTTGACCATGTGACCACAGGATAGGTATAGAATGTAAGAAAAGGCCAATTGGAATGAAATTGAATTAGGGTAAATTCGGGTAGATAACAGGGCAGTTTGAATGACCCTGAGTTAAATGGCCATAACTTTCTATATACTATGAATTTTTGTGTGATTCAAATTGTGTTAGAAATATAAGAGATAGGACTACAACTCTTATGTTTATCCCATGATCTAATTCGAAGTTTATGATGGGAGAAACCTTAGCACAAAGTGACGGAATTAATTCCGTCCGTTTTCTGAGAAACAGGACAGTTTGAGTTACCCTGAGTAAAATGGCCATAAATTTTTCTATAATGCAAATTTTTTAGTGATTTAAATTGCGTTAGAAATATAAGAGATAGAGATACAACTTTTATGTTTTATCCATGAGCTAATTCGAATGGAAAGATACCCGAAAATTTAGGGCAAAGTGACAGGTCAATTCTGTCCTTTTTCTGCCATGTTACGATTTGACTTCTAATGACATGTATATGAAATTTTTTATGAATATTATGCAAAAATGTAATGAAGGTCATACAAAAATGTGTGTTTTGTGATCTGTGAAGGATGTAATGAAATGTGTTACTAGCATATGGAATGTGTATGTTTATAGAAAGTTCAAAAGGAAAGTATATGCACGTTCCTCATGATAATTAATGCATTTGTGTAATGGTGGGAATTAGTTTCCCCAATGTTGAATGAAAATGATAAATGTTGAAAATGTTACATAAAGCATGAGCATGGCCTGTTTATGAAATAAAAATGAAAAATATTTTATGAATGGCTAATGCATTGGAACTATGAGCCTATGGAAATGGGATGTGAAATGTTGTGCATTTTTGCATATATTATGAGAAATGATATGAAAGAAAATGAAAACATGCTTGGCTCAAAAAGATTGGCTCTCAGATATAGCATTAGCAAAATTCGATCGGTAGACAGAAAATATTTTTATAAAAATGCATGATTTTAGGAAAGTGCATTGCATACATATGTATAAGTATACACATGCCTTTAATACATGTGATAGAAATGGTGTGTATAATGTAATGTCTTTGCATAAGAATGTTAAATGATAGAATAAAATGTCATTGTATAAAATAGTAGGAAATGACCGTTAGAAAAATGACAAGCATAGCTTTATATGGTCAAGGCCCTTACTGAGTGATTAGCACTCACCCTTTAAATTACATGTTTTGCAGGTAATCAATGAAGCATTTGGCTTGGAGCAGTATATAGAGGAGATGCATAAAAGGGGATTGTATAGATGTTGTATAAAAGGCAACTAGTTATTTTGTATTTGCTTCTAGAATGTGTTAAAACTTTTGTTATAAAATTGATAAGCTTTGAGTAGTTTAATATGATGTGTTATTCTTGATAATGATTATAAAAAAAAAATTATATGGATTTTCTTTGTATAGGAATTTATACACATTGATCTATAATGAAAGGCTTATTTATTTTATGACTAAAAATGAAATAAGATAAGTATAGAATTAAAAACAAACTCGTTTTCTAGGCATGTATTCTTTGAGTTCTCAATGGCCATGGGATATCTAGAAAATATCCGACTAGGGAGGGGTTTTACATCCATCTAGTTTAGAATTCTATATAAAGCACCTAGAGAATGAATCAATTTTAGCATGAATTTGAGGATGGATCATTATTCTCCCTTTCTTCTTTATCAAATTTTAGGTTAAATTTGAATTCTTCTTTCTCCTTTTCTCAAGAGATTAAAAGAGAAAAATCCAAGAATTTTCCTTTTTGTGTAGCAATTTTAGTATTTATAAGGCTTTTACACGTATGAATATCGGAGAACGAGAGCCTGATTAAGCAGAATACGGCATAATTGGCCGGCAGATCCTTTCACTACTTTTTTATGTCAGATTAGAGTGGTGCAATGAATATCTATAATTTGTAAAACAAGATGCCTCTTAATGTAATGGAACGTTCAAGTCGTTTTTTAAAAAAATACACCCAATTTTTTTCATTTGATCCTCTTATTTTTAGAATATTAACATTGAGTCGCTTTGATACTCAAGATGTCAATTAGAATATCAAGGTGACTGAATTTGGGTTAATTCTCTTGCGTAACGACAAATGAAGACTGAAAATATCGAATCGGTAAAAATCGTCAACAAACCCCTCAAGTGTTTTGAATTTAGATCAATAATTTACTATTTATATAATACTTATATAATAATAATATTTACAAAGATCTATGCTCAGATGATCTCTACTGAATAAAGAGAAAACTTTATCTTAAAGGCTATGCAGAGAAAGAGTAATATTTATAGCACTGTCTGCAGAGATTTATGTTCATAATAAATTTTTTTGTTAAAAATAATTATTCAAAAAGCTACAGAGAAAATTTATATTAAAAATTATACAAGAACGTAAATTTGTTTTCAGAAAAAAAGAAAAATAAAAGCCATTAAAATTTGTAAAATTAGATTAAAGGATATATTTTAGTCTCATTAAGTTAAAAAAATAAATATTTTTATCTCAGTTTACTGATATTTTTTTATTTTTAATTTTTTTAATATTCTTAAATAAAAATCAATCTTATTATTATATAAATTGCAAAATTTAGAATCCAATTATACCAATAATATTTTTTCTAAGAAAAAGAAGATAAGTGTTTGCCTCTTCAACTTTAATACTTTTAACATTTAGTCCTCTAAATTTGCTTGACTAGAAAATAGTTAATTTTTCGAAGTCCTACAAACATATAAACTTTTTTTTTTTTCTTGTGATTTTCAAGTTGAATATTTAAAAATTAAAATGTCTTTTCAATTAAATATTAAAAGTTCAAAACTTATTTTTTCTAGAAAAAGAAAGATGAGTACTAACAACTTAAACTAATGGTCGGCGTTTGCATCTTCAACTTTAATATTTTGACAATTTAGTCCCCTAAATTTGCTCGACTAGAAAAGAGTTAATTTATGAAAGCTCCACGTACGTATAAAACCTTTTTCCTTGGTCTTCAAGGTCAACCTTCGAATCTATTTTACTTTACACTTTCAGTATTTTCTTCCCTATTTTTCTTTTCTTGCTCATATTTATTTTCTCAACTCACTTTTTCTTATAATTCAACATTTTTACTATCTATCTATAGTCAAGTAATTTTGGTTTCATGTGAGATAATAAATAATAATATCATTTTAAAAAATTAAGTGTTTTATAAATATTTAATGATTAAATAAAGATTGATAATTAAAAATATAATATTGCTAAGTAAAATCATAATAATTTAAAAAAAAAAATGGGGATTGTTTTATTAGATTTTTAACTCGTGTGTTCTCCACGAACTATGTTTAAAAATAAGGTCCTCAATTTATTAATTTTAATTCATAATTGTTAATCAAATATATGATAAAATTCCTAGATGTGAAATATCAGTGAGAATAACAGTAATAATATCAATGATTAAATGATTTTTTTTTTAAATATTATAAATTATTATGTGTGAACAATTGTAATTGACTTTATTTTTATAATACAAAGAAATATTAAAAATAAATTAAAATTGAGATTGTAGCTCGTGCAATTTTCAAGAATTGGGAGTAGCTAAAAATTCCTTCAAATTATAATCTTTACAAGAAAAAAAAAAAAGAAAATTAACAAAGAATTGAGGGACCATCAACCAGACCACATTCATTCATAAGAATAATGCGTATTATTAATATTAATTGTTATTAATAATAATATTTATTATTATTATTATTATTATTACAATGTCATTGAGTCAAAGTTTCTTGCTGGCTTTCATTTATTTGAGACTTCAAAGCATTTAGGGGTGCGTCAGGTGTGACAATATCAAGTGTAGACACGTGGACCTAAGTCGCCCCCCCACCCCTAGACTTTGAGAAAAGTCTTTACATTTTTATTGTCTTATTAGGGAATGTCCAACATAGACTTAGCTTACGCATTTTCCTATAAAATCAGGTTTATGTTATGTTATATTTAATTATACCATATATTTTTATTTTTTAATTATTTATTATAATTCGATGTACTGTATATTTTTATCATTTTCAAATTTTTTATAAAAATATAATAAAAAATAAAAAATTATGAATTGCAATAAAAGTTGTTTTCAATTATAGGTAAAACTGTCCCTTAAGCCTGCAACATTAAATCACGGCATCTAATAATTATTCTATTTATTTTAACATTTACTCTTATTTATTTTAATTAATCAACACAAAATAAATTTTTAGTCATTACAATATAAAAATATATAGAAAATTCATTTTTTTCCAATTGTAATATCACGACTGGGTGCAGCGTCTGTGGGCTGTAAATGCCTTGGGATTCCACACGTAGGCCACAATATGCTGTCATTTCGCTGTCCGGATGTAAAGTGGGATTTACGATGTGCTGATGGGACTAATTAATGACGTCATAATATGAAATAAATTGATGACGTCATCAATCTAAAGCAAATGCGAATTTCATGCTAGAAAGGCGTTATTTTGTCGGGCAAGAACATTTTAGCCCCTTAAATTTGCAAAGTAATATTTAAGGACATAATTTAATAAATTAATTGTTAAAAATAGTCAAAATAGTAAATTAATCCTTAATTTTAATTATTTTTTAATCAATTAATCTATATAAGAACTGATTTATAAAAAATTGAGAAACTATATCATTAAATATTGTTTTGGCAAATCTTAACTAAAATATTGTTTGTTACCTTTTTTTTTATTTTATTTTTTTTACATTTAGAAAAATATAATATAATAATTATAACAATGATTATACTCAATTCAAAGTTTTTTCCTCAAAAGAAAGGCTTAATTCGTATTGTTTTTAGCTAAAATGGCATCTATACAAGCGTTTTTGAGTGCTTAAAGGTTTATAAAGATAAAAATAATAAAATTAAAAAAGGATATATAATATAATAAAATGTAACAATGATGATGCTCAATCCAAAGTGTTTTCTTCAAACAAAAGAATTAATTCCTATTGGAAGTGTTTTTGAGTGCTTAAAAGTAATAATATATAATGAAATTAAATTACAAAATAAAAAGGATGTGATAATGATGCATCCATTAGAAATTAATTAACTAATAATAATCTAACTTTAAGTATGATGCATGTTTTATTAATTTCACTTGCTTTACTAGTTCCATTTGAATGATACATATATATTATATTATATTTTTCGTTTTGTATGAAAGCGAAGAGGAATCTCTTAAATTATATGTAATTATAGTAACAATAATGACGCCACTGAAGTAAAACATATTCGTTAAATGATTTACAATGCCTTTTAAGATAAAAAGAAAGAAAACAAAGATTAATGAGTGTGGTGATGGTCTAATGAAGTCTTGACGGTCTACATCTTGATTTTTGGAAAATAGGAAAAGAATTTAGGACTAAAAAATATGCAATCAACAAATGAAGAGAAATTTTTCTAAGTCTTCGTCAATCACTGCTGCCTTGTAATAAATATTAAGACACAAGGATAATAGGAATTCAGTACATAGCCTCTATTTGTGTTTGCATTCACATTGAAACTCATTGAGTAAGATATACAAGGAAAAGAATGAATGAAGAATATGAATAGGGAGGAAAACTTTTGATCAAACTGTGAACATAAATTTGTAAAACGTCAAGAGAGGTTCGATTGGTCAATTGATTAGAATGTGTAGTTATTAATTTCAAATATATATGTATAACATAAATATATCAAAATTGCGTTTGCATGTGTAAAAGGGAGGAAAATTATTATTCATTCTGCAATACAAAAGGAATGAACAATGAGTTTTAAGCGAGTCAATCCTCACACACATGTTATCATATGAGAGCAAAAATCTCTATTGTCTGTCCAAATGATAAAAGTTATTTTATTATTGTTTATGTCATCCAAAAAATTAAATTAAAATTTAAAAAAAGTAGAGTTGTTACGTCCCTAAAAAATTAAATAGTTATTTTAAATATAGTTTAAATTATAAAAGGGTAATGTGTAATTTTAGAGAAATTGAGAATTTAATTAAAAATTTACAAGCTGGCAAGATTGAGAGGTAAATCATTAAGCATGAGACACCTATATGAATGGAAGATAAAAATTGTATTGTATTGTATTGTTTTAATTTGAACAAGTGATTAAATAAATAAAGAAAAGGAAAAAAGGAGTGATTTAATTGCATTAAATTTATTGCACATGGCATGATGGCATGCATTTGGAAATTAATGATTCAGCCTTGCTTTGAGAGTCGGTGGCTGATATTAATTGACATGTAATTGCAATTGTTTCATTTTCAAGTGGAAGGAAAAGGAGAGAAAAGAAAAGAGAAATGAGAAATAAAAGAAGAAAGAAAGAAACAAGAACCGAGAGAGGAAAGAGAAATAGAAGAAAAAAATATAATAATTAAATTAAATTAATTTGGTTACAAATGGCATGCAGTGAAAGAAGATAAAAGGAAATGATGATGATTATATTGCGGTGGGACTGATGACAAATTAATGAAATAAAATAAATGGCTTAAAATTAGTTGATTAAGTCAGTTGCTGGAGTATAAAATATAAGGGAGCCGAAATTGAATTGAATTTGAATGTGAAGACTGAAATTGAAACAAAATCGAAACAGAGACGGGAGAAAGAAGAAAAGAACAACGAGAAGGAGAATAGAAAAAGAAAGTGAATAGGTTAAATTTTCATTTTATTGTAATATTTTTATTAATTTTATATTTTTAAAAATTAGTAAAATTAAATATTAAATTTTAGAATTATAGAAATATGAATATTAAGGTGATAGATTATGGTAAGTGTTTATTAGGAAAAAATAGGAATATATATATATATATATATATTTACTTATCTTATACCATAAAGTTTTAATCCTGACTAATTGAATATCATGTATTCTTGTCTTAAAATTAAGATAAATAAATTTATTAGTCAAGACAAATAAATTTAAGACAAGAATACATGATATTCAATTGCATATTCAAAATATGTTATAGAAAATTATTTTACTGTATAATTAAATTTTACATACTTTTACTTAAAAATGATTTAAATTATTTTATACCATTTTATGCATAAATAAATATTTTTATATTAATTATACGTTGATGTGAAAATTATTATAAACAAAAGAAAAAAATAATTTTAACTTAAGTCGGTAATTATTTATTATGTATGACTAGATCATTGGCAGAAATAGGTGACTTTCACTAATGAAATATTATTTGAATATGCATAATATCTAATATGATCTATTGTGGACGAGTTATTGAAATAAATAAATAATTGTTATATGATCTTTTATAGTCAAGTCACTGAGACAAATAGATGACAATTGTTGTATGATCTTTTTTAGTCGAGTCACTAAGACAAATAGATGACATTATTTGTAATTGCCACATCTTGAACTGGGATCAATACATGACAGTTATCACATATTCTCGTATTTTAATTCTGTGGGCTGAAATTGTGATATGAGAGACTACAAGGCTATATGGTATCACAGTTTCAAATCATAAAAATATTTATAATTATTTTTAAATAAAAATTCACATGATTAAAATATTTATAACTTTAATGAATATTTTCTAAAATAAGTAATGTCATACCCCTGACCCTTAGAGCCCATCTGTGACAATTGCCACAGCTATTAGAGAACCATTTTTTATGTTTAGAATGCACATCAAAAGTTTCAATGCTAGATTAATACCAGTTTTCAAAAATATTTTAAAACACTTCCCAAATAAACCATCCAAGACTCCTAAACTCCAATAGGCTTCAAACCATTTCAAACATTTCAAATATCAAAAAAAAAAAAAAAATCATCTCAATCAAAATATACATCATTATCAATAAAAAAAACACACACACAATATAAAATCATTTTAAATCATCCCTTTGAGATATCTCAGTCCTATAACAATCTTTATATTATAGATATACTAGTATTAAAAACGCAAAATAATATAATCTCTTGTCTACATTTCTTTAAAATAATCATAAATTATAATATGCAGATAATTTTCTACTGCACATAATTAGATCTGATGCAATTACCACCATGCAAACTCTAAGTATTCCTACCTGAAATTGAAAGATAGATGGGGTGAGTATACTAAAATATATTATGTGAGTGAATAATAATAAAAGCAATTATAAACACATATCTATATTAAAAATTTAAATAAATACGATTAATAAAAAGTTTTTTTAATGATTAAAACTTTAACATGAAATTATAGAAAAATAGTTTATAAGTTATTTCAAAATCACAACCTAGTTATTTCAAATTCATTGGACTAGCCATTCCTCCCAGTGATTACTCTGATCATGAGCAATCCCGAGATCATTAGTGAATTTTTATGTGATTAAAATAATAAGTTTTTATAAAAATAAAATCCTAGCCCATTACTAATGTTAACTTTAAGTAGTCACATAGTGACAATTGTAATTGACCTCAACTAGACTTATAGGTGAATATAAATCAATCACACACTATTATCCAATATCCTTTATCCTCTTGCCCTACCTGTGATCTCTACTCACCTAGGCGGCCTCTCCCCAGGCACGCCCTAGTCTATTATCTTGTCATTACACTAAATAAATAACCCTAGTCCTCATGACCGTAATCACCATATATCCAAATCAACATATATATCTATATCTATATCATATCTATATCTATATCTATATCTATATCTATATCTATATCTATATCTATATCTATATCTATATCTATATCTATATATATAAGCTTTGTATGCCTTCATAATTTAAATTCTAAATATAAATTAAAATTATAAAACATTATCATATAAATCAAACTAATAGAAATTATCAACAATCAATCCATATCAAAACACATGGCCTCTTCCTACCCTTAATCTTAAATAACCCATCAACACTTCCCAAATCAATATATATAAATCAATAAAAATTTAAAATATAAGATAATATATAAATAAAAGTTAGATTTTTAATATCCTAATACTTAAATTTTGATAATATTTTAAAAAAATGAAACACAATAAATAAAATAATCCACTCACCCTTAGAAAAGGTACACACTCCCTATAATCTCTCACTCGAGTTAGTGACTCACTTGGTTTATTGGTACCCAAATTGCACATATACACAATCATGCCAATTTTTTTAATCTATAAATGCCATGAATGCTTTTTATGTGAGATGATTATGCTTATTTAGGTTGGATTCCTAAGTCAGCATCTAATTTTCAATAATTAAAATTGACACTAGTTATCTAATTGATTTTCACCAACGAAGTCCTATAGCTATTTTTATAGCTTTACAAAATTTATTGCTAACTCAAATTGACAAGTAAAGTTAACTTTTAGACCCACACAACTTGAGGTAAATAGTACTTATAAATACTTTAAATCTTCGTACTTTAGGTTTTCTCATAATTCCATTAGAAGTCAAATGCATGTGATAGGTTAGAGACATACTTCTTCAATATAAAGATACAAAAATTATTGTAGATCTTCTCTATTTTTGTCTGCGAATTAGGAAGGGTTAAGGGTTTCTTGTTTTTTTTTTTCTTTTTATTTGCTTTATCTTAATCTATTGGCAATCATACATTTGGCCATAATTCTTGCTCTCTCTTTCTTTATACTTGACTATTGATAACTCTCTTTAATAGTTTAATATATCTTCATATTACTTAGCTGGATGACAAAAACAAAGCAATGAATTTCTCAAGTTGCCATTATAACAAATAACAACATCGCAAAGAATAGTAATTAGATTCTTAAATAAGGTTCTAAGTTCAGACAATCCCTAGAATGACCGATCAATACTTCTTGAGTGAAAATTGAATGAACAATCTCATCATACATATCTAAAACATGAAGAAAAGCAATCCTTAATCAACCTATATCTTTTAGTTAAGTAATATATATTAGTAGGACATTTACTCTCAAAATAAGTACACTCTCTACCAGGGTCTTAGAATAGAATTTTTCCTTATTCTATAGCTGCAAGCATAAGAAGCCAACTTACTACACTATCTTACTAATAGCTTAATTGCTTTTGGAGTCAATTAAATAATTGAGCGTAGAAAATTTTAAAATAAATTTATAATGCATCGAATGCACTCTTTAATCTATAAACCCATAATTTTATTTTGTGTAAATATTAAATAAGAAATAAGAAATAAACATTTTTAATATCTTCGATCTCTCTTTGAATATTTAATAAACCAGTTTTAGATAAGAAAAATCTTTCCACCTCAATACTAAAGTCTTCAACAACAAATTCTTCATAAGTAAAGACTATAAGAAATTAAAGAACTTTAAAACAACTTTAGAACCCTTTTCAAAAAGTAGATGTTATATCACTATTGATGAGGGACTGTGCAATGACCCTACTAACCTAAAGTAAAAGAGTGCCAAATCATAATGTAACAAGGGCAAAGGATAGTATCTTTTAATATAAAATGAGGCAGAAACATTTGTTGCAATGTTTCTAATGTCTCGTTAGATAAAGCAATTTCCTATCAATGCAAGCTTTCGATGAAGATTATAAGTTAATACTAGTTAAGTAGTACCTCTTTTATTTCACTAAGAATGAGATAGAGCAAGAGTGTATGATTCTCCATTTTAAAATACAGGTTGTTAAGAGAGTGGGAGAGAATAAGGTGACAATTGAACATAGATTAAATTAGGGTTGGTAGCTAGCTTGTCAATTCTAATAGCATGTTAATGGTATGGCCAACTAATTCATAGCCCAGCTATATAGAATAGTGGTAGGACTTTGACGATACAAAAGTATGTAGTCTTAAATGCTGCTCCCCTTGCTGCTAACAAATGCCATGCACAACAGGTGTATGTAGGTGAGGTTGATATTGATTGGGGGTCCACCTATTGTTGGTCACACAATAAAGATAGCTGACTTGGCAGGAGTTCAATCTTAACAAGGAAGGGTAGTCAAAGGCATTTCAAAACCTAACTTTTACAATATTGAGATTGGTAATTCAATAAATTTAAAATGGCATTCACATTTTCTATGTTAAGTATCACAAGACTTATATTTACCAAATTTGAAACGCAAGCCAAGGAAAGGATTTGCAAGCTATGTTAATGATTAATTGAGTAATCACTCATAGATGTTGTACAAATTTTTTTTGCAAAAGGTTAATTTAAATTGGATTCCAAAAATTTTACTTTCAAATCCAAACCCTCAAGTCCCAAAATTTCACAAAATTTGGTTAATCTAAAATTTTAATGCTTTTTCCTATCGAGCCTTTTGATCATTTGACTTTTCATTTCTATTTATATCTTTCTATAAAACTAACATTATCCCCTTCAACATCCGTATTTTTAAACTACTCTATAATGATTTCAATTTTTCTAAGGAACCCAGCTTAATCTTCAAACCAAAAACATATTCTTTTTCTCAAAATGTTTACCCTAAGTTTGATATTCACTCATCACTAATTTTTTGCTTCCTTTACGTAATCATAAGAAGAAAGCATCTTAAAAGTTTATTTTTATTATCCTTGTCGACTCAAATTCTTATCTCTTATGCTAATCCACTTAGTACACTTTTTTTTCCATAGTTTATCTTTAACGATCTTTTTCTAAGTACCATCATTTCCTATATTCCTATCTTACTACTCAACTCAGAAATAAAAATCTAACTAAGATATATGCAAAGAAAAATCTAGTTTATTTTCGAGTATATTTTATCTACTGGATCCACTTCCTCTCTATTTGTTCTTGGTACCATCATTTACTAATAAACAACTAAGGGATTCAATTCTATATTTGTGTACAAGTGGTGATGCGATCCTAAGATTGGCTTACTTCTATCCATTGGGATACTTTTCATAATTAAATCAAATAAAATTATATAAAATCATTTAAAATCATAAAAATCTATTTAAAACGTTTAAAACAATTTCAAAATTTGTTAGAAAGCATATGAAACCATTTTCAAAATATTTTCGAACACATTTGAAAACATTTTCAAAACCTTTATTCTGATACTACAAAAGTTCTCACACCTATGACTAGTAAGGCCCACCTGTGACAATTGCCATAGTTACTCGATAAGCATTCCTTATATTTAAAATACATATCAAGAAGTTTTAAGGTTAGATTAATACCTATTTTCAAAAATATTTTAAAACATTTCAAATAAGCCATCCAAGACTCCCAAAAACTATTAATTATCAAACTATTTCAAACACTTTAAATATCTAAAAAAATCATCTCAATTAAAACATACATCGTCATTAATTAAAAAAAAATACATGAATATAAAATCATTTTAAATCGTCTTTTCAAGACGTCTTAATCCCATAACAATCTCTCTATATTAGATATATTATTATTGAAAATATAAAATAATACAATCTCTTGTTTATATTTCCTTAAAATAATCATAAATTATAATATGCAAATTATTTTTCAATGGACTTAATAAACAATTATATGAGTCAAGTAAGAGAATTATACTTGAATGTACTTAGATTTGATACAGTGACTACCATGCAACTTCAAAGTATTTTGAAGTTCTCCTAAAAATGAAAGATGGAGGGGCGAGTATACTAAAGTATACTTTGTAAATCAATAATAATAAAAATGATTATAAAAATATATCTACATTAACGTTAAATAAATATAATTAATAAAATAGTTTTTTTAATGATTAAAAATCTAACATGAAATCATAAAAAATAGTTTATGAGTTATTTTAAAATCATGGCCTATTTATTTTGAGTTCATTTTGCTAGCTACCACTCTTAACGATTACTCTGATCACAAGCAATTTCAAGACTATCAATGAATTTTTATACAATTAAAATAGTGATTTTTTATAAAAAATTATTTTATATAATAAAAATAAAAGAATGCATTAATTTAATTTAAAACCTAACCTACCACTAACCTTGAACTTGAGTAGTCATATAGTAATAAACATGACTGACCTCAAGTGGTCATATGGTGACAACTATGACTGACCTTGACAAGACTCACAGGTGAATATAAATTAATCACACAAAATTATCCAATATCTTTTATGTGCCTACCCTACCTATGATCTCCACTCACTTAAGCAGTCTCTCTAAGCTTGCCTTAGTCTTCGACCTTGCAAGCATAGTAAACAAATAACTCTAGCTCTTATGGCCATAATCACCACATATTCAAATCAATAACCAGCCCATTGGCCATATATTATATCAAATCAAATTAAAATCTATCTATCTATGTATCTATATCTATATCAATATCAATATCTATATCTGTATATCTATATATCTATATATCTATTTTTATATCTATATATGCTTCAATAATTCAAATTCTAAACATAAATTAAAATCATAAAACATTATCAAATAAATCAAACTAGTAGAAATCATCAACAAGCAATTCACATCAAAATGCATGACCTTCTTCTGACCTCAATCTCAAACAACCTATTAACACTTCCTAAATTAATATATATTAATCAATAAAAATTTAAAATATAAAATAATATGTAAATAAAAGTTAGATTTCTAACATCCTAATACTTAAATTTTAATAATATTTAGAAGAAATAAAATATAATATATAACGTAATCCACTCACTCTTAGGGAGGGTATGCACTCCCTATAATCCCTTATTCAGTTCGACAACTTACTCGATTTATTGATACCTAAATTACACATATACACAATCACGTCAATCTCTTTAATTTATAAATGCCATGAATGCATTCTATGTGAGATGATTATACTTATTTAGGTTGGATTCCTAAGTCAGTACCTAATTTTAGAGAATTAATATTGACATCAACCATTTAGCTAATTTTTACCAATGAAGTCCTGTAACTATTCTTATAACTACACAAAATTTATTTCTAACTCAAATTGACAACTAAAATTAACTTTTAGACCTATACAACCTTAAATAAATAGTATTTATAAATAGTAACTATTGCTTAAATTTTATTAAACTTTTAATTTAATAAATTTTAAAATATTATAATATAGCCTAATTTCCTAAATTCATACTCAATTCATCAAATTTATGTATGCACAATAAATTTAAACTCACTAATTTCACCAAAATCATAAATTTGGACTTAAAATGAGGGAAAAACCTTATTAGGGACTTGATTACAATTTATGGATGTCATTAAGTACATGGATTTTCAAAAGCCTTAATTTGCCTCGAAACCCTAATGTTGGTTCTTGTTTGATTTCTCTACTAAATCCAAAATTACAACTTGAAAAAGGTAGAGGGGGTTGTGTTTTAGTAATTTTTTAGAAAAGGTGACTTTAATTAGAAGAAAAATAAAGAAATTGAGAGAAAAGAGAGAAGAACCAAGCACTAGAAGAAGACAAAATTGCTAGGCAAAGATAAAAAGAAAGGCAAAGAAAATAAATAATAATCCCTTCTATGGATATAAGTACTTCCTTGGAAAAAGGACAATCATACCCCTCAGTGAAGAGAAGATAAAGATTTTTAGAAGGGGCAAAAGACATTATTTCAACTTTAGTCCCTTTAAAAGAATTTTATCCTTAAAACTTTACTCTATATGCTACTGAAAGAAAGTGATTACAATACTCATATTATCCATATGTTCATTTGTTATGCTAGGGAAGGTAATATAGTATACTATACAGTTTCTTTCTTTGATAGGTATTTTAGTATATCTAATTTATTATTTATTACTAGAAATAAAAAAATTATAGATCAAAGAATTAACTCCTACAAGAGTATAGAATGAATTTACAAAGGAAAGAAAATGAATATGTCATATAAAACACTAGTAAGGATTACGAATTTCACTATACTTACTTCTCTCTTAGGATCATCTAGGGCTTGTTCTTGATTTAGGGTAAACATATGTGTTTGTTTTCTCATTTAAGTTTTTTATGTGCTGACTATAGTAGTATTACTTCCTACACTCGATCTGTGAGTAACAGTTGCTAAATTCTGAGCTGTTGACTAATGAGAAGGAAAATTAGGATTTTGAATTGGTATATTTAGACTACCTTTTCCAGACATTTCTAAGTTAGGACAATTTTTAGCATGTGACCTTCTTGTCTATAATGATAACATCACAATGATGAATAACATGAACTAGGGTGATATTTTCCATAATTTCAACACCGAATCCTTTCAGAGGTCTGCTTGTTACTTAAGGTGTCTTTAGATAACAATGAACCAAATTAAGATATACTTTATTCTAACGGGGAGAAGAGCAAGTTACTAATTGAACTAAGAATAAAGACATCACTCAATGAACTACTACTATGACTTTTCTTAAAAGGTTAATCAATGCTAATATCAAGATCTTTCCTTTTTTGGAAGATGCCTTTGGACTTCTTTCCTCCCACTAGCTTCTAAGCTTTAAGTGCCATCTAAATCACTTTTTTACAACTCTGGTTTCCTAATAATGACATATTTTTCCTAATTCCAAAGTTCAAGCCTTCCTCGAACATTATATATAGACTCTTTTCACTAGCAAATTTTAACATTATTGACGTCGTCTAAAATTTGAATGTAAAAAAAAAAAATTTAAAATAGAGTCGCCATCTATCCAAATAATGGTGGGATAGATCACCTAAAATATTTAGATTCCAAGTTCGGGGGGTTGATTAAGTGTAGGGAAGGTGTT
>JAWDEX010172056.1:0-15790 GCA_035221805.1 Trichilia hirta | reverse complement strand
AAACAACATGGGAATGGTTTTCTTTCATCTCAACATCTCGAGGCATCTTCTTTGGTAACGGGATTGTTTGATTTTCATAACTGTGGGTTAAGAATCAAAGGATGGAAAACAGAGAAAGCAGAGTACCATAGCGTAAAATAGTCGATAAAAGTACAAACCAACCAAATAGAACTGAGATTTTCCTAAAATTTCAATCACATCAATGTCTAAATAGATTCAAAATAAATCCAAATTTTTAAAGGAAGCACCAGCTGAACTAAACACTAAAAACAAAAGAAAGAAATGATTGTTTCTGAAGCATTCAATTCATTCAAATTCATATTATGAATTTGGATTCTCAATTATCCAATATAAATTTTCCTGATAAGATTAAAGATGAGAAGAAAAGATTAAAGCAACTTTCAACGTGTGCTTAAAATTCAAAATGAACACACATATGCTTGCCTCAGAAAATTGTCGTGATATGTTGATTGATTTTTGCATGGGAGGGAACCTTTCTGCAATTCTTGGCATTTCGAAAGCAAACTTCTTTTGCTCACAAAAGGTGGGGAGTGAATAGCGTCATGGGTTATTTTTTTAAACACTTAAATAAGGATTTTTTTTAATGGAAAATAAAGCATCTTTTGTTCTTTTCACCAAGACACATAGCTTCGTTTAGGTCATTCATATCTGATCTGTTTATTAATTAGTTTGGTAACATTGTTGAAATTTGTGAAAGGTTCCATTTTTTAACATTTTTTCAACTTGTTCTAGTGGCCTCTTCAACATTTTCAATATATAGTTTCCCATTCTCACCATTGTCGCTTCAGTTGTCGGTAACTTTTCGAAATAAAGAACTGAAAATAGTAATAATCACTGAAGTTTTCCTTTGCAACAGAAGTAGGAGCAAATTTTGTGGTGGAGTTTGTTAAAATAGTTAAAATCCATTATAACATCAAAGCTATTTGAAGTTGAAAAGCCTTCCTTATCAGCATAAAATTCCATCTAATGCCGACTAAATATGGTTGATCGAAAGTAGAAACTAAGCAGAAGTGATCCGATGCAAGGAAATGGGTAATATTATTACAGACCAAGGGAAAAACAGTAAAGTTAGGTTCTTATCAGTGTGGAGCATCAACCACTCATGATTTCTTCCAAATAAAGAAATAAAATGGCTTAAAATTGAGATGAAAACAATATGTTGTTTGATTATGACAAAAGGAGGAGCAAGTTCTTTGGTGGGTCGTGCCAAAATAGTTGGCAATTTGAAGTTGAAACTCATCTTTAAGAAAACTAATGCCCATTCAAATCCACTTTTCTAAGTATTTCCTATTGGATTAATCCCTTGTAATCAAACAGAGCAGATGAGAAGAAAAAAGACAACACTTTAAAACATAATTTACTCGTCGGCTGTAGGCTGTCGGCGGCAGTAGCAGCATAAGCATCAGGTACGCAACCCCATCATCTTAAACTCACTGAAAAAAACTAGGATTGATGATGATCCAATATGAATATTGCCTGAAACGTTTAATGCCAAAGAACAAGAACAATTATCTATTTTGAAAATGCAACTTAAGAACAAAATGAATGAGAATGAACACATAAATTTACTTACCTTGGAAATGTACCGTGATATTTTGAGAGCTTTTACATGAGATAACCTTCCAGCAATTCTCAGGATTTCAAAAGCTTGCTCTTGTGCCAAATTTTCCGTTTTTTACAATATTTTGATTGCACCATAAGAATTTAGACCTTTCAAGAATAGAACATTCATCTATGCCAAAAGGTAACAGAAGCCTTCCATCGTAGTAAAAAAATTTAAGTCTTGGACCAGATATCGCAAGCTTCTTCATCCTATTTTGTTAATAAGAATACCTGAAACTATACATCTTTTCATTAAAAAGATGAGGACCAGATATTTTTAAGTCCTCTAAGTATTCCATGGGGCATCCATTTAAGAATAAGTTCCCTATATTGAAACAACTTGAAAAGATATCACTTTTGCTAACAGAAACAGTAAACGGACTTGAGGCAAATGTCAAGTTGTCAATAATGCAGAGTTAATTCGACTTCGCAAATGAAAAATTAAATAATTATAGGGTCCTACGAGCCTGAAATTTAGAGAGGTAGAAACACATACACACAATCTAGTTTATTAGTTTAAAATTCGTTAATTAACTTGCCTAAATATAGATAATTACCTAATCAAGCTCACCTAGTTACTTCATGAAACTTTATCTGTATTTGTAGTTCTAATAAAGCAATCCATTAAATGTTAATGCTCTACTTTAAAATATAAATACGAAATAAGAGAAGTAGATAATATTTATTTTAATAATGCTAAAGTACTCTTAGCATAAATATACTAGCATTGTGATTTGTGACTGGCTAAGAGATTTGTGATTAGATTAATAGTTTTTCATTATTTTTAATTAATTAATTTTTTAAAATTAGTATTATAATTGTTGGAGTGTCATCCTTAATCACATTCAAAGGTAGGATTAATAGCTAGTGCAGAATTGATGATTCGACTCCTAAAGTCTAAAGCTGAAGAGTGGAGCTAGCTAGAAAGATTAGGAGCGGCTAGCAGCTGGAGTAGGGGTGGCCTAATTAGGAGTCTAATCGGTTCATAATTTAGTTAGAGGTTTTTACTTAGATAGGCTATTGTACTGTAGCCAGTAGGATTTAAAAATGGTAGCTATACTCTTTTATAAGAAACTGTCTTGTATCCTTGTATGGATGACGCCTCGATGAATAAAACTATAGAGAAGTCTTTCCTCTGAAATAAGTTCTCTCATTAATTTTTCTTTATTTGTTTCCTTTGATCTATTCATTGAGTTAGTAGTATACGCTTTGCAAGTTTAAAAATCTTAGTTAGTGGTATTAATCTTGTATAAGAATCATTCACGATTGGAGTGGTTTGAAAGTGGATTGAGTAGCTTGAGAATTACTTCTAATCTTACTGATTGATGATCTAATCTTTCACAAGTGGTATTAGAGCTTCAAACAAGTTCGAGAAGATGATGAATTCAAAGTACTCCATAGAGAAATTCACTAGTAAGAATGACTTTAATCTATCAAAGATGAAGATGAAGGTCTTGTTAGTGCATGCTTGTCACGAGTCTACCTTAGAAGAAGATTATAAGTCAAGATTAAAGGGATAGACTTTCCTGTGGTAAAGAAGGATGAAATTCAAAAGAAAGCACACATTACCATCATTTTTTCCGTGTCAGACAAGGTATAGAGGCAGATTGCTAAAGAGAAAACAATAGCAAAAGAGGCTCTTGAGAAGTTGAATGAGAGATACTTGAAGAAGACCATAGTAAGAAGGCTTTACCTGAAATAGAATATGTATGTCTACTTTATGGAAGAAAGAATATTTGTTAAAGAGCAGTTGGATAATTTCAACACGCTTATGCTTGGCTTGAAAAGTATAGAGATCAAAATAGAAGATGATGATCAGGCCATGCTACTGTTGACCTCTCTACCTCCATCATATGAGCATTTTGTAGACACTTTATTTTGTGAAAGATCCTTTACTCCATAGTTGATGTGAAGAGTGCCCTGAACTTTAAAGAATTCAAGGAGAAGATTGGACTAATAGATTTAGGTGGTGGTGAAGGTTTAATGGCAAGAAAATTTTCTAAAATGAAAGTGCCAAAGGCAAAAGTTCTAGAAGATCAACTTTATAAAACAAGAAGTTAAAATATTTCAAAAGGGACTACCTAGACAAAAAAAAAATAAGCAAGAATGATTTAAAAGCAAGTGTTGCAATAGCATCTAAAGAAGATTTGAAAGATTCTTTTTTGGTAACTGCTACCAAGAATAACACTAAAGGTGAGTAGATTATTGACTCAAGGTGCACTTTTCATATATGCTTAAATGCATCTTTATTTTGCTCTTGAAAGAAATATTATGGTGGAAAGGTCTTGTTAGGAAATAATATGTCCTATTTAGTGAAAGAAATAGTTTCTATTAAATTCAAAATGGAAAATGAAAGTACAAGAATTTTACAAGATATGAGATACATTCCTGAGCTTAACATGATTTTAATTTTATTGGGCATGCTAGATACAATAGGCTATACTATTAAAATTAAAGATGAAATCTTATGGGTGGTGAAAGTAGCTTTGGTATAAGTGAAATGATAAAAGGCTATGCTATAATTAGAAAAAGCAGATGTGATAATTGACAATGGCAAAGATAGATGTTACTATACATATGAGCCTTGGTCACCTAGATGAAAAAAGAATCAATGACGACAAGATCAATGGCGATTCGGACATGAAACTGAGTACTCTGGAATTCTTTGAGTACTTCATTGTAGGAAAGTACCATAGACTAAGATTTTGAGAATCAAAGCACAAAACAAAAAATGTGCTTAACTATGTTCATTCTGATAGCCTATATAAATGCCTTCACTTAAAGTAGCAATCATATTCCTAATAATGACTACTCTAGAAAAGTTTGGATTTATGTATTAAAGGAAAAAGGCCAAAACCTAGAGAATTTTAAAATCCAGAAAGTCATGGTAGAAAACCAGACATGTAGAAGTCTAAAATACCTAAGGATAGATAATGGCTTAAAGTACTGGGAGGGGAAGAATTTGAAGATTTTTGTAAGCAAAATAGAGTAATTAGGCATAAAATAGTAGCATATATACCACAACAAAATAGAGTTGCCTAGAGGTTTAACAACACACTTATAAAAGGGTTAGATGTATGCTACATGGTGCAGAACTCCCTAAAACTTTTTGAGCTAAAGCTATTGTAATAGAGGCTTACCTTTTAAATGGATGTCCTATCAATGTAATCAACTTCAAGATCCCTAAGGAGGTTTGGTCAAGAAGCAAACTTGATTGAATGAACTTAAGAATTTTTTGTTGCAAGGCCTATGAATATAGAAACTAGACTCTAAAGCTCAAAACGGAATCTTTATAAGCTACCTCAAGGGGCAAAAGGCTAGAAGATGAGGATAGGAGTAAGAGGTATTGGTAGAAGCCAAATAAAAAAAAAAAATGGTGTTTTGTAAAGATAAAATACTAAAAGAAAGCAATAGCACTAAATTTAAAATTGTAGAAAATGAGAAACTAAATAAAACAAATAATGTCACTAACCCTTTCACTAAGAAAATGATACCAAAGTAGTTAGATTAGTATCTTAAGAAGATAAATATTAGATATAATGAAGAATAGCTTTAGTGTAAATAAGAGTTTTTTTAATATAGTATGCTTTAAAAATATACATGTTGTTAGTTTTGGACATTTTATATTGAATAATGGAGTAATTAGGCATGAAACAATGGCATATATACCATAACAAAATGTTGTTACTGAGAGGTTTAAAGAGACACTCATAAAGATATATGCTATATGGTGTAGAGCTCCCCAAAATCTTCTAAGCTAAATTTATTATAATAACATCCTACCTCTTAAATAGATGTCCTACTAGTGCAATCAACTTTAAAGTCCCTAAGGAGGTTTGGCCAAGAAACAAACCTATTGAATGAACTTAAGAATTTTTGGTTGTAGGGCCTATGTATACAGAATCTAGACTCTAGAACTCTAAATGGACTCTTTACAAAAGATATGGTGTTTTGTGAAGATAAAATGCTTAAAGGAAGTGATAACACTAAATTAAAAACTGCAAAAAATGATGAATTAGATAAAGCAGATAATGTCACTGACTCTCTCGCTAAAGTAATGACAATGATATAGCTAGACTAGTATCTTGAGAGGATAGGTATTAGCTACAATGAAGTTTTAGTGCAAATGAGAGTTTGTTAGTGTGATATGCTCTAAAATCATTTGTATTGTTAGTTTTAGGTATTTTATGTTGAATTATTATTTGTAATATATACTATATATATTCATTAATAAAAAATATTTTAATGCATATATATATACTATTTTCTCTTTCTAATCATACTAATGATAGAGTATGTTATGAATATCCTGATAATTTAATTATTCAAATTATTTCTTGCAAAAGTATTATCAACCAAGTATCAATATCGTACAATGGGTTTACTGAATGCTCTAATGAATATTATAAAATGATATTAGTGTGAGCGACACGACATTCATGCTATTAGAACATTCATGGCTTAATAATTAGAGAACTATTTTTTAAATATGACTAAAGTTATAATGAATCATATAGAAATATGTTGTTAATGATTTATCATATGATTGTACTAGTGTATGAAGAATTTTTTAAAATTAAGATGTCATAATTGTTATTTGGTATAGACGTACACAGCTCATATAGTGTATAAATGTAAATTAATCATGTCTTATAAATAAAAGATAATTTGATTATGTGTTATTTATATTAGAATGTGAATGACAGCTAATAAAGAATCAATTGACTTAATATATAAGATTTTAAAGTTCTATTGACTTAATTTAGATTTGAGTTCTCAATTGAATATCAATAAATAACTGAAACCTAAATACCGCTAGTTAGAGACTAATAAAAGTCATATAAAGAGTTCGTAATAATAAATTTAGGATGTATCAACTGATAGTTTGCATATAACCGAATTGAAATTTTTTGATAATCTTAAGCTCTAACTTAGTTGGATTAGACAAATGAACAAAATTTATCCATACGAAATATACAATTAGAGATAAAAGATTCGGTAAAGATTTTTTTCATTATTGTTTAAGGACTATAGCACATTATTAGATATTAATTATAGTCATTAAGTATCTTAATGGCTCAAAACAGATTCGATAAGATTGATTTTAGCTCACAACTAATATCACAATGAACCAAAAAGGTCACAACTAATAACTTATAGTTGTTCTTACTTTGAAAAGAAATAAATAATATTTACCAGAGAGTTAGTACTCTTGGAATAATATCAGGCTGAAAAGTGTAAATAATTTACACATTAAATAGTTTAATAAAGTTGAGAGCTTTATCGATTGACCCATATATAACTCAGACTAAGTTATAATATTCTATTTATATTTACATATAAAAATAGAAGTAAAATAAGTTCGATCAAAGAAAATTTGATTAACTTCGGGATATGTTTGTCATTAAAATGTTTAATGAGGGTAAACTTATTATTTTGTATTTAACTATTACAAAACTTGTATGACAAGCTTTGTGACTTATTTTTCTTTGAATTAAAGGCTAAAGATATTTATGTAAATGACGTAAATACTATAAATAGGGGTTAATTTTCATATTTTATAAATTATGTGATAATTATCAAAAATTATCAAAATCAAAAGCTCTCTCTCTAACATATTTGGCCAAGCAAGAGGAAGGCATAAGGGGTTTTAATCTTGGAGTTCTTAAGTTTTTGAGATTATTCTCGTCTTCATCAAGTTAAAAGTTAGCTTAATTTAAAGTTAATTTAATTTATTTGGTGATAAAAAAACCTAAATGTTTGATTTATGTTCCATAAATCCTAATCACCATTTAATCTCTTAATTAACCTTTCATTAACAAACTCGAATGCCTCATCCTACATTTGTAAATAACTAATTTGAGATCAAGAAATTAGAAGCATTAAACATAGAATAGTATAAATAAATTAATGAAAAGGTTGAATTGAATAAATGAACTAGGCAATAAAATCATCCACAAAACATAGATAATATAAATCCTCTAAATTATAAGTTTAAACTAGCATAAAAACTAAAATAAACACAATACAAACATTATTACAATAGCTCACAAACGAAAGAAATAAGAAAATAAGAAAAAGGAAGAAAATGCATGAAGAATCCTCCTTTAATTTTCTTGATCTCTATGTAATCTTTAAGATTTCTCTCATTTTTAGACGAACTGTCATCCTTCTTTAAAATCCTACAAGAGTTTCTATTTGTAGACACCAACTAGGGTTCCAAAATTGGGGGACCACCTTTTTTCGCTACAACGGTTGATTTTTTCTTCCCGTAGTAGTCTATTTTTTTCGCTCAGCCACGCTGCTATCTTTTTCACTGCAATTGTAATTTCTTCTTGCTGCAGTGAGATTTGCTTCTCAGACTCTTTATCAAATTATAGGCCTCGAAGTCATTTTGACGGAATTATATTGGTTAGATTTGGTTAGCTTGTTTTGTATAATGACAAATATATGTTATGGTACTTTGCTTTAAGAAAACTTATGTTAATGCAGTTTAAGATATGAAGCTGTTTAAGATACGGATGTGATTCATGTTTTAGGGAAATATCTATTAAGTTTGGTTGGTCTCTTCTTTATATCAACTATTTTATGCGATGGTATTGTGCTTTAAGAAAGCTGATTTTAATTCAATTATGGACACAATCAAATCTGAATCTGATTTTCATGTTCGCATTACCTTTTAAACTGCTCATTTGTTGACAAAACAACAATACTCATAAAATGCCAATATTGGTAGCATATAATATCTACCATAATATCCATTACAACAATACAATTCAATGCCAGATATATAATTTCATTCTTGAGTCTAAACATGTCAATTTGTCATGTTCCATTAGAGAATGCAACCAATACCACTAATTAATTACTACTCATAAGCGATGCCATTGAACTAAAGCTTCAATTAAAATGGACACAGTATATAAATTGTTTAGCAAACTCCAATTTCCAGTGGTAACCGCTTTGTTTTTCAGTTACTTTTGACATTTATTTATTTCATTACTTAGCAGCTATAGCTTCAGAGTCACGACATTGAATCCCAAGGTAGCCTAAATGAGGCTGAAAAGAAGGACTTATTGAGTTGGAGTTAGTCCATTTGATATACAAATCAATCTTTTACATAAATTGTTTGTACTACGAGATCAATTAATTTTTTACATAAATTGGTTGTCCTTGTGGTATTTCTTTTCAGTATTTCTCATTTGTTTTTGTCCCTTCATAAATGATGATACTCATGAAATTATGTGTGCATTCAAACAAATTGAAGAAGATGAATCTTCCAGTTACATGCGCATTTCAAGTTTCTGTTCCTTCGAATTAATTGCATTTTTGGAGCTTCATAGCGACGAACTTTCTTTGTTGTACGTAGGCAGAAAAAAAAATATGTTAATTTCCCTCCAAAAAACAAAGAGTTTTAAGATATGGTATTGAAGTATCGTTACTTTGAAGTTATAACTACTGTGAGATGAAAGCACTAACTAAAAAATATTGAATGTTTAATAAATCCTAACTAATAATTAAATGAAAGTTATTAGTGTCTGATAAAGATTAAAAATGAGATAAATACAACATTACTTGAAAAAAATATTATATATGTGTTTGATAGTTATATATATATATATATAAAATTTATATAATAATAAAAATAAATTTAATTTATATATAGTTGTACATTTTATTAATATTTATTAATTCGATTTATTATTTTCTAAATAAATACTAAAAGTATTTTAAATTAAACAATATTAAAATAGAATATAAATTACACAACAATGAAAAATTGCATTGCATATTTTTTTTTAAATATTGTTCATTGGAATTTATTTATTATTAAAGTTGATTAAATAAATATTTCTCATTGCTAAAGCTTATAGTAATAAAAAAATGTTATTAAATATTTTTTTAATTAAAAATTATTTAAATTATTCAATTACATCTGAGAAAGAAAAAGCTCCAGACAAATTGCAATTTTATTCATTTATTGACGAAATTATCCTTAACAATTATTCAATTTAAATTTAATTTAATTAACAAAGCAACAGCTGCCGGAGCACCCATAAATGCCCTAGATGACTCCCAAAATTATCTCTCGAAACTCTTGACATCATAAAACCAGCATTGATATACATTAGAATATTATATTTGTTAATATTTTAAAAAAATAAATGTTAAATATATAAATTTTTATTTATAAAAATAAAAAATCATGATTGAATTTGTATTTCAATTTTGGACCTAAAATTGCAGGACCAATCTACAATATAACAATTGCAATTTCATAATCACTGAGATTTTTGTTAAATTTATTAAATTTTTCTTAAATATAATATATATATTTAATTATGTATAAATACAATTATTGTTATCTAATTTTACCCCGAATTAGAATAATACATAGACAATTTTAGTTAAACGGTGAAGATGAATGAGTAGAATAAATTACTTAAAAATTAATTCAATTGAATCAACCTAAATTACTTGATCCCTAACTAATGCTTCATTTGAAATTATAATATTTTTATTGTATTTTAAAAATAAAATTTTAAAAATATGTGATAATATCAATTAGTTCAACTCGTCGTATCACTTTAATATCATAACTATTAATTCTTGACTTCAAAATTACTGTGTTTTAATATCAAACGAGGCTCACCATTCATTTAATTTGTCAATCACTAATACAAATTAAATAAATTTTTCAAAGAAAGAAGCAAAGAATGAATTAAATTATCACTTGAGGAATTTGATTATTGCAAGGTGAAAAGTTACGATCCCCTCTCTTTCTTTCTTTCTTTCTTTCTTTCTTTCTTTCTTTATTTTCCATTAAATTCACTAGTAATTGGTAATAGTGGGCATATGCATCAAATTGGAATGTGATGTTAACTAAGACTATGCATGCAAAAGTGTGTGTCTTAATTTAAAACAAATTGAAAATTGATTGTCGATGGTGGGTAAAATATTTGTGATTGGAGTCTTATAAAAAATTAGGTTAACTTTACATCATATTGATTGTTGCAATTGATTTTGATGTTTAATTAATTAAACCAAAAGATTCTTGATTTACAAGTTGATGCTACATATAAATAAAAAAACAAAAAATAGTAAGAATAGTATTGCCGACTTAATGATATAATTTTTATTAATTTTTGGTTATATTTAAAAAAAGTTTAATTTATGCATAATATTTTTAAAATATATCATAAAAACCATTTTTAGTATTGATATATTATTTATATATAGCCAATTGTTTGATTGTTTTCTTTTAGATTTTTCTTTCATACTTTGAGTTTTTAATTATATTTTTTAACTTATTCGATATATATTTAAAATAAAATAAAATTTTCTTTGAAGTTTATGCAAGACTTCTGAAAGGAAGAATTAAGATTAACAACTCAAATTTTTGCTATATTTTTAATTTATACATTATATTTTAAAGTTTGAAAGGAATAGCGTGACTTATGTATATTCAATTGAATTTCGTTATATATCTCACAATTATTATTATTATTATTATTATTATTATTATATGGTATTTTTCTAATTCAAATGTTCATAAATTTTTAAATTACAAATGTCCCAACCTATGACAGATAATAAAAAATTTAAAATAATTTATGAAAAATTTAAAAGATTATTTTTGTATTGTAATATAATATGAATATGAAAAGGATATATACAACCAAGGTCTCTATTTGGTGACTAAAATGAATCTCATCAAAGTCTCGGGGGATATTCAATGTAGAAATTCCATACAAATCTCATCCACATGTCTCATATCGTAGGCTCACTCCTTTTAATAATTAATTATAATATTTTTGTTATAATTTTAATAATCTGCAATTTGTCTATTAACTCTAAAATGCAAGTAATGAACAATAAAATTTTAATTATATTTATTAGGCTGCGCTAGATAAGTTTGAGATATTTATGGTGCAATTTGAAAGTTAATCATATTCCTTTTGACAATAATAAAAATAAAGACAAGATTACGATACATTCAGCTGTAAATACTTTTTTTTTAAAGTTTTTAATTTTTAGTATTTCATTGTGTTTTTATAATGTTTTATAAGTTATAATAGAAGAGTTAAAACGATATAAAAATATAGATAGAATTGAATGTATTATAATATACTTTTAAAATAATAACATGATATTATCAAATAATAGTTTAATTATTTTGTTTCCTTACGATGAATTTGTTTTATTAAAATATGTTATAATTTTATTAAAATATATAATTTAATAAAAATACAAAGGGTTTAATATTTTTTTATTTAGAATTTACACTTTTGATAAATGAAAAATTAAGAATGCATTCGGTATATAATTCAAACCCAATATATTATTTTCAAAAATTAAGTTCCAAACTTTTAGATATGATTTATATAATAATTTGAAAAATAAAATTTATAATGCTATTTAGTTGTTTATGTAATTTTATTGATGGGAATCTTTCAAAATCAAAATTAAAGCCAAACATATTTTTGTACTTTATTCCTACTCTTAGTAAACTCAGTAGAGGTCAACATCAAAATTTAAGTTATTACATAATTAATTACTTAACTGACTAATTATTGTTATAAATTAATTTAACATTTTTCACTTGTCACATAAAATAAATTGTGGAATAAAAATGTATTATTATTATTATCCGGCGTACATGAACATAATTAAATATTAATTTTTGTTACGCGTTAGCAACATTTTATATTTTTACATCTCCGTCTATTTTACATTTCTATATAAAAATTAAGTTGAATGCAATGCATTTATTTACACAAATATTTTTTAATATAATTTTGTATAATAAAAAACGTATTTTTGTTACTGACTATATTTTATTTTTGACAATTTTTTAATAAAGGATTTGGGCCAAAATTTGGTTAGGGGAATCAGACTTAGGTTTTGTCTAAATACAAGACTTGTATTTCTAAATATACCTGCTTCAAACACACAATGGGAGGACTCAGCATGCCTGTGGGTTATTTAGATTCAATTTTCCTATAGAGTGCATCAAAATTTGGATTGGGTCTATATACAATACACCGAACAGGGGCCATTTCATTTGGATAGTGTTAGCTATTATTCATTCCAAAAATTTTCCAATTTTTTTTTTTTAACCTACTTATGTAGCGTTCACTAAAAATAAGAATTTTGAATAAAAATGGTGTTGAAAATATAAGTTCTTTATATAAATTATCTATATACAAACTGATTTGATAGCATTTTATGATTGTCGTATCTTATATTTTTTTAGATAATAAGTAAAAATTCACGAAAAAAATCAAAAGAGGCATGTATCAATCATATTATATGACACTATTATATCAATTCATATAAAGAGTTTATAGTCTTAAAATTATTGATTTAGGTAAATATTATCAAAATTTTACTATAGTGTTTATACCCTAATTAAAGACAGAATCTAGTTTAATAATAAGAGGCATTTAATTATACACATATGAAAATATCTTCAATTGAAGGGACGGCAAAAATTCACAAATTTACTCAAAAAAGTATGAAACTTTGTTGAACAGTCAGCTTAAAAAATAGGGTCTTTTGCCGGAGAATCAACTAATCAAGGCTCAAACACTTAAACAGATCAATTGGAAAGCCCGCACACTCAAGTTTTCTTATTAACAAAAGTTTTGTCATGTGCAATTTGAGTGGTGGAGTTGAATCAAAGTATAATTTTTTATTATTTGAATTTAACTAACAATAAAAGTTAAAAAAATTTAGTATTTTGTGGACAATAATTAATTTTGCACTTTATTTAAATTTTTAAAGCAGTATTTTCAAAAATAATTTCTGAGAATTGTAATATTTTCATCTATTTTGATTGTCTATTGACCAATCAAAAATATTAAAATATCTAAAATAATCTTATTTTTTTAATTTGTATTATTTTTATGAACTAATAAATTAAACAAAATTATTTTATATATTAAATGAAAATAGTATTTCTCGTATAGATATATTTTTTTTTATTTTCTTTAAAATACATAAAAACAATTCTATGCTAATTATCAATAAAGAGTAACTAAAAAAAATGATATTTTGATTATTTTTCAAGTCAAATCCGAAAATCCACCCTTCCTCTATTCTAGAGATGACACACAGCAAGGCAGCCTCCATTTTGAGCAACAAAACGGTTACAATCGCCCTATCAAGCAACGGTTGGTGGTTGTTTTCAGTTGTTAGGGGCTGCACATCTTTCGTCGAAGCAAATATGTGAGTTGTCCTCCTCAATACTTTTTATACACTCTATTAAATGCATGAAAAAACCTTAATTAAGCTTTCTCTTCGTTTAATTTGCGTGAAATTTGCGTTAAGAGGCTAATACAGAAATCCTAGGTTTTAGATTCACCTAATATGAGAAATATTTGATTTTCTTCTTTTTCTGAGTGGGGTGGGGCGGGGGGTGTTTGTCGTCGACTTTGTGAGTGTTTTATTAGAATTATAAAAAGCAGTAGATTTTAGATGTTGATTGATTTTCTTGAAAAATTTTGAAAAACCTAAACACTGTCTTTGGTACCTTTGTGTTATGCTCTAATTTTTCTATATTCTTTTTTCCTTTTGTTTATTCATGGTGTATTTAAAGAAATGAAGTGTGTATAGATATTGGAATTCCCGTGGCAATGGTTTTCACCATTAATAGATCATTGGTTGATGCCTTTTACATAATTCAAATATGATTTGGTCCTGTACAGTTTATGTTGTGTCTTCTTCTCATGTTTTTTTTTTCTTGGAAAGGTGAGCTTGTTACAGATTCTTCAAAGATTGTTTAATGTAACTCAAGAAAGGTTTCTAGATTGACTTCAATGATGCC
The DNA here is from genome assembly GCA_035221805.1 of Trichilia hirta. Classification (NCBI taxonomy): domain Eukaryota; kingdom Viridiplantae; phylum Streptophyta; class Magnoliopsida; order Sapindales; family Meliaceae; genus Trichilia; species Trichilia hirta. The sequence continues at coordinate 1,338 of JAWDEX010172056.1, read as the reverse complement.
CTCTCTCTTCCTAAGGTGTCACATTTAGAACTGATTTCTCCATAGCATGATAGTGTCATAAGGGATAAAATATTAGGACTTATTTTGTTCTCATTTTTATTTCAACTACTGATTTGGTTTATAATCCCCAATCTTAGGGGCTCGATAATGTTTGACCTACTCTTTTTCTTCTGAAAGTTGAGGACAATCTTAGTCTTTAGGGATTCATGTTCAAGTTGAACTCACATTTTCTATTCTCATGATTCCTGGTGAAAGCATCCATTTTTGGATTTTGTGGCTCCGTTATTTTCAGCTCTTGCCTGGTCTATTTCTCATAGATTTTATGGTCTACTATCTCTCTACAAAGAGTTAATTTTTGTCTTCATGTATAAAAGCCTTTAGCCTTTCTGTACCGCACATTGAATCCTTTAGTGTACTCCACGATGGTTCTTTCAAATCAATGTCATAGGTTACATATTTCAAGATTTGTGTATTTGTGGTGCAAAAATATTTTTGAATGGAATGAAATTTGTGCTGGAATGAGATTTGTTTGAATGGATTGAATTCTGTAGGGCTGGATATTTGTGTAACAGGAAGGAATGGAATGCTTGTACCCTTCAGGAAGTTGATTGTATATGTGTAATAGAAGCTGTGCTGGAATGAAAATGATTGTGTTATTATTGATTTTTGTTTGGCATGGTATGGAGATAGAGGACAAAAAAGTAGTTGTTATTACCATTCTTTCTCTCATTTTGGAGGACTTAATTGTTATAATTTTCAAAGTTGAATGATGAAATTGTTAAATGTGTTTTATAATAGAGTGCAACAAAGTAGTTGCAACAAAAATTTGGATGAAATAAGATGTTGGGGACTAATTTGTTAAAATCTGCCATAGTGTGTGCCCTTAAATATCAAAGTGCAAAGTCTTAGGGACTAAATGTTATTAAGCTAAAACAACAAAAGCTTTACCAAAAGCATCTAACAATACCAAACTAAAACCTGCCCTCAAACTGCTCATGGTTACACTCCTATCACACACCATCACGCCCTTTGATACCCAGCAACCTCATACCTTAATGCTATTGTCCCTGTTGCATCTACTCCAACTGTAAAGTCAGCAACCTTTCGCTCTGTCATACCTGTTTGGGAATTCGATCACCTGATTTCATCGGCCAGTTAATTTTGCAATGACCTGATTTTGCCTGATTTACAAATGAGGTTTGTATCTCTGCTATGGTTTTGTTGTTCTGGTATACTCTGTTTACACTTGAGTTTTCTCATTTAACAAAGCTAACCTCATCTTAAGATTTTAGTTAAAAAATTGAATTAGACAGTTAAAGTAGAATAGATTGGTGTTAA
>JAWDEX010172045.1:0-15791 GCA_035221805.1 Trichilia hirta | reverse complement strand
AAAAAAAAAGTTAATGCTGCTGTTGCTTTCGACTGATCTCTCAGTGCATATGAATGAATCCAATTTAGAGTTAACGTTGTTCACTGTCATTGTCGATGTGTGAAAGGGACAATATGCCAAAAAACAGTGCCAAAAAGAACTCAGAATACCAAATTTACATCAAGAAAACGAACCTGGACGGCATTCTGATAAGCACTGAACCTTCCTGGATAATGAAGATGAAAACTATAGGCATACATGGAAGATATGTAATCTTCAATTAGACAAAGGAGAAAAAAAAAAGACCCTTTTTGGAACCCAGTTGGAGGCTTGAGGAGAGAGCATTAGAGACTGAAATTCCATTTTCCGAGAAGAAAAGTGAGTAAAACTATTAAGGGCATGTTTCAAATCGACAAGTTCAACAGCTATAAGCGTATGCTAATATGAATACAAAATCGGTACAGGATGATGCTGGGAAAAAATCCATGACTGTGATTGGTGTTGAATAGATGACTTGTGAAGCTGCTAATATTTATGAAATCAAAGAGATTGCTGACGTACTTTATCATGCCATCTTTTAGGAACTTGTGTTTTATCATCGTAAATTATGTTTTATCATTTATCTTTAGGAAGATAGGTTGATGATGTTTTTTAAATTCAGTGGCCTTTATCTTTGTTTTGTGGTTAGTTTTGAATGAATAAAGAATGTTTCCTGTTTTTACATTTCCTCTGTATTTCATAATTTTTGTGTATAAAAGACCAAAAAAATGCTATCAGAGCATATTTTTGTCCGACGAATCTGTGAGCCCACAAACATAAACAAAAAATCATTCTGAGTACAAAACCAAGAAAACATAACAACCATCAAGCGACGGAAACAAAAGTTTGTGCTGTTAGAACGACAATCTAACAAGTTAAATTGAAACTCAAGAGTATGCAACTTCAGAGCCAAAGAAGAGTCTTGAATAGAGGAATCGTATGATAGTTGCTAATGTGTGGTGAAAGAGTCAAAGAGATTGTTGATATGCTTTACCATGCTATCTTTATGCTTTATCATCCTATCTTTAGGAAGGTAAGTAGATGGTATTTTTAAATTTAGTTGCCTTATCTTTGTTTTTTTGACTCATAAAAGAGTTTTGAATGAATATAGAATTTGTAGTTGCTACATTTATTTTGTTGTCCCAAATAATATTACTCAAAAGGGGGTAAATTGGGTGAGAAAGTAATTTTTAAAAATTTTAAAGTATTTTTGATTAAATTTGGAACTCAAAATCTTATTAATAAACTTAGAGCAAAAATTAGTAAAAAAAAATGAAAAATAATATATACATAATCTTTTATAGTGGTTCGGCAATATACCTACGTTCACTCTTCTTTGTTTATTTTCTTATACCAAAAAATTCACTAATACACTTAATTTTCATGGGTCAAGAGTAATTCAGGTACGCTTTTTCCTTTCTAATGGGTGAAGAATAACCTTTAAAAATCTTATTTTTACGAGTGAAGATTAACTTAAACATTTCTTTCTTTAGTTGGGTGAAGAGTGACCCAAAAATACAATACAATTTTTTACTAAAAGTTTCAAGAAAGCTCTCACGAGAGCAGATATTCAAAATAGTACACAATTTTCTCTCTCTACAATGTAAGCTATGAATTGCTTAGAATTTTCAGAGTACTTGACAGAATGAGTTCTGATTATTCTTCTTGCTTCTTTTTTGATTCTTGTCACTTTTAATTCTTCAAATGTAATTTATTGTATTGAGAACTATGTCTTCAATGATCTCAGAATTCTGCCATTAATGCTCGTCATGAATGCTTCAACTAGTCTTTACAGTTATGAATTTGTCTCATGTGTCGAAACATTTTAGTCTGAGTTTCGATACTTTCTTTGTTCCAAAGCTTGAGTGTCGAACTATGTAGCCTTAAGTATCACACTTCTGTACATATCGTTATTTTAAAAATTCTGTGCTCAAATGTGTCAATACATTTAATTGATATATCAAAATTTTTTTGTGTTTGCCATACAAGTTTCATACTCTTTGCTTTAATGTGTCAAAATTCAAGCATTAATGGTTCCTATTGCTGACCCTTTTTCTTAATGTATCGAAACCTTTAACAAGAGTATCAATACTTTTTCTTTTAGTCTCAAGGTGTCGAAATATTTTTCACAAGGTGTCGAAACTCGTGATGATATTATTGAACACTAAAGTTTATTTCTCAACATTTTGATACTTTTCTTCACAGGTATCAATACACTTATCCTATCTATAGAAAATTTGCTCTAAGGTTTTGATACTTTTATCCAATCTATTCAGAGTATCAATACTTTTCATCTAAATATCAAAAAATCCATTTTCAAGTTTGATACTCACTCCTTCTAGACTTAAGGTATCGATACCTTTCTTTATGTATCAAAACTTTGGTTTTTATATATCGATACGCATCCCTTTAAGCATCAAAATATTTACAAAATATCATATTCTTTTTAGACATTAAACTCAAACATTTCATTAATTTTTAATAACATTTTAAATAATTTTTAGAGCATAAAGAACAATATTAAGAATCAAATATTATGATGCCAAGAATAAATAAAGATCATAAAAACAATCAAGTAAACTACATTAATTTTCAAATAAAAATATAAGAACAATTATTAAATCCATATTAATTATGATAGTTTCTAATCAATACAACCTAAGTTTATCTTAAATGATCAAGTATTATTCGATTAAGTATGCAAGTGATTTTATTTATCAAGTATTAAAAAAATCAAGCATACACAAGATTTTTCTCCATCATAATAAACATATAATCTACGAGTTAACATATATTTCTTTTATATTTCACGATTCTTGTATATAAAAACCAACAATTTGAAACATCATGCGGAGCAAATATGGAGAGAATCTATCAACTATACTTTTTTCATGCTTATTAAGTTTAAAGACTTGTCCATGTTCTCATCCAAAACTATTTTGATGATGGTGATCAACTAAAATCATTCAATTGAAGATATGGAGTCCCTACATGCCATTCATCTGTCCCAGCTAGCCATAGCAGTGAAATATGGTGTTACAGATGTTGGCCTACCTCCTCCCTAACTATTGGGCCTTGGCCAAGGCAATGGTGTCAATTCAATGAGGGAACTGATGAGTTCTCAACACATGCTTAACCTCCTTAAGTTTGAACACTAGATCTCTATCTTGGTGCAGGAACTCAGTAACCACCTAAACTAGTTCAGGTGGTTATTCACCTACTCGAGGTTGATAAAGATCAAGGATTCGAGTTGATGGGGGGCGCCAGCTAATAAATTAGCAATATGCTCTACTCGTTGGATTGGATCCAAGAGTTAGAGTCCAAACCCAAATGTTGAGGAGTTGAGCTAATAAAAATGGTTCAAGTGATTACTTACTGATGTCGATAGAGATCAAGGGCTCGAGTCGGTGGAAAACTAGCCAATGAATTAACAATATGCTCTACTCGTTGAGTCGAATTTAAAAATTTGATAGTCCAAGAGTTAGAACCTAAGCCCAAACATTGAAAAGTTGAACTGACAGCAGATGCATGACATTCAAGCAAGCTTAACTTTCAATGTTGAGAGACAATTTGTCATATTGTAAACCAAATTTCTCCAATTTTCTAGCAAAAGTGGAACTGAGATTCTTGATTTATAGCTCCATTTCAAGAGATTTTACCAAGTGTTAAAGCTTAATTACTTTGACGGGTTGATATGTGTGCTTTTGTGCACAATGCAAATACTTTAATGAAATCAGAAATTTTCTTTTCTTGATGGTGAGTTGGGATGGCGTGCACCCTCCTGTCCCTGCCTCCCTTTCTCCTCTGTCCATAAACGTTGAAAAAGTTCCTTCTATAAACATAAACTAACCGGAAAGAAATTATTTATACATATTAGGAATCAGTAACAACCATCTTGTTTTTTACCACAATCAGGGAAAAAAATCTGGTAGATAACTTATGTCCTGTCTCCATCATTGCAGCAAGTAGCATTCAACCAGCACTCATCCATTTCGATCACAAGCTTACAGAGAGTTCAGTTCCAGATCACAATCAAGATTCTTTGATCTTCCCTGAAAGTTGTTTCACTGATTTACATACTTGGGACCAATAACTCTGGTTATCTGTCCGCAGAACTTATAAGTAGGCAACTGATTGGCAATTGCGTATTCTATGCAAGAAAGAAATGTACTGGATATCCATTGGGAAGCAGCTACTTTCATCGTCTAGAGATGGTCCCGTTATAAATATAGGGGGACTATAAGCATTTGATTAGTAGCATTCTGAGTTCTCTCACCCACTAACCTGTTAATGCAGAGAAAATTATCTATCAAATTATATGATGAGGACACCTGTGGTATTAGAGAATCAACTGGCGAAAAGAGTGCAATATACAAGATGAAAATCGTGATAAATGCAATAATTCGTTTTTGTATTCACTGAACCGCTTGTAAAGAAAATTAGTAGAAGCCAATGGTCTTTATGGCCAACAATTTTAGCATTAAACAAGGCCAAAATGAGATAACCAAGAAAGGCTACAAAATAAGACAGAAAGGGATCTCTGATTTGCGTAGCCAAGTTTCTATAAGGATTGTGACCAGTCAACTTTGGAGGAGAGGGCAATGAAAGACAAAGAGAACAATGACTTTAATTTTGGTGACCGATTCATGTTAAGTACCAGAAGAATGGACAATTATCACCCACATGAGGGAGTAGTATATGGTTTGCCATTCCCATGTTTACTGATCTAAGAGTTTTATTTGAGGTCCAAAGTATGGATGGTTCAATAAAAGGCTGCAATTTCACGAAAGTGTGCAATAAGTTAACTTGATCTTTAATATGGCCTACAAACAACAACGATGCTGCCTCTAAAGAATAACGTGGCCTCTCTAGTCCAAAACACAAAGAAACAATATTGAAAACAAAGATTCAAATTACTGACCTGTCTTCCCGCTTAGAGGGGCATTATCAGATGCAGCTACTCCAGGAAACGGTCCACGAGAAGTGATGGGCTGGGACACTAGTTGACTCTGCATGGTTGGCGAACCAAATGTAAACATGTTGATAGGCTGCAAGACATTACCAAAAGGGTTTAAGATTTTTTTTTTTTTCTGATCAGTAAAACAAAGAGAAAATTACATGACTAAAAAGCAATAGAGTTCATACGATGCTCACAAATGCATAATAGAAGATGAAAAAACCTGAGAATTGGTCTGCATAGGGGGAAAACTCATATAACGTGCATATTGATCAGGAAAGTTGGAATTTTGCATCTGATTTTGGTAATTAACTGGAATCAACAGTGGTGTTTGACAAATCATAGCTTGATTTTGTGCTTGGGCCATAGCCAGTGATTGATCAACAAGCGGGACCCTTGGCATATGCAAAGGATTGGCGATAGAAGGCAATGCAGGCGGACCCATTCCCATACCCATCCGAGACACGTAATTTTGTACTCCAGGAAACGTCATCGGGGCCATTCCACTTCCCATCCACATTACCTGATACATCTAAAATGATTATCAGTTGCATGAGTGAATGATGGTAAGATCAACTTAGGTTCTACAATATTTTTGATATCATACCTGAAGTTGTAACTGAAGTGACTTCAAGTATTCAATTGCCTCATCTAGCATTGACGCCTTATCTGTCTGCAAGATTGAAACTAATTTGATTGATAATCCATTAATAATAATTTAGTAAAATCAAAGGTAGCATCAGTGGAAAAAGAAAAACCTAGGTTAAAGTATTACTTTTGCCATATGAGAGAAACTCAAAATGAACTCAAAGCTTTGTGTGAATTGTAACTATACCCTATCTAGGACAGGCAATATTATATCCTCTTTTTACTTCTTGTTTTACATTTTTCCTCCATTTGTTTCTTCCTCTTGTCCTCATCAAATGCAGGCGTGTCGATTCGATCATTAGATTTGAGTACGCAATTTCTATTAGTGGTCATTTCTTGCTTGTCCTCAGTTATGTGCTACTCATAACTTCCTACACAAACATTACATTTCTGACTTAAAACACTTTCTAGTCTTCAAATTTATCCATCAACATTCTCATTTTTGCTATCATTTACTGAAATTTCTAGTTCTGGACTTCCAGTTATTAAACAAGGACTGACTGATGTCGTGGCACATAAAATTTCCTACTCATTCAACAATATGAAGCTTGAGTAGTGTAATTCTTAACATGGATTTTCCAGAGTTGATTTTAATTTGGACTCATCAAGTAAGGATAATGAATTTTCAGCAAAACAAATATAAGTATATACTTGAAAACATTAAACGAGAGCATACAAATTGATAGTTGCAAGAAAACATATGAACACTAACAGACTTCGACTGAATATAGTGAGGAAAAAAACCTTGTTGCAGTGAGGTATGAGCTCTTGCAATGCTCTCATCTTCTCGTTGATCCTATCTCTCCTTCTCTGTGTAAATGTAAAAATAGAGTACCGACATCAGGAGCAAATTCTTGCACTTTCAAGGGAATTTTTAATATCTTACTCTTTCTGAGAGATTATGCATTTCAGCAACACGGCTGCTACGGCAAGACCCAGATCGTTGTGCTGTTTTGTTCCCAGGAGCAGATTCAAACTCAACAGGCTATAACAAGAAAAATTTTAAGTGTAAATAAGAATGAAAATATAAATAATAATATTCACAAGAAATAGAAAAGAGAGTTTTACCTCACTTTGGCACTCAGATTCCCCAGCATCTCTGCTCTTCCTTTTGAGACTATTATTCCCCCCAGTAGATTGGTTGCTTGTTCTGTTAAAACTACTACCAGATCGATCGGAAGATGAAGTAACAGTCGGTTCAATTGTCTCAGTTTTAGCTCTCTCACTCTGAGAAATTACTTTTCGAACATCATCCTTTAATTTGCCAAGAGATAAACTGGTAGTCCCAACACCATTGCTGGGAGCTGGGCTCTTGTCAATATCGTAAGCAATTTGATTGCTACTACAGTGGCTTGATCCAAATGTCATCATCGAACACTCCTTGACTTCTCCTTGTGTCAAATTTCCTGAAACCTTTTCATCAAATTGTCCCTTACTAGACCCGACTTCACCCTTTGAGACCGACATGGATTGAGAAAAATTAACAACTTTTCCTAAATCACTTGAACTTTCGTTTTGCTGGGTTGAATCATGAAATTCAAATCTTGGAGGCGGCATTGCGCTTATTTGCAATCCTGGAACAACTGACTGGTTAACGTTGTACTGTTGTAAACTTGTGACCACACTTGATGCATCAAATTTAACCGACTTTTCTTCTTCGAGTTTTCTTTTATGCTTATCGACTTCCATCGGACCAGACGTTGGCAAATCGGAGAAAAAATCGGAATAGAATTCTTTTTCCAAGGAATCTTCAAGAGGGTATTGGATCCAAGAGACTGTTTCATCATCTTGAATCAAATTACTTGAACTTCCATATGAACTAGAACTCCCCCTTGTTGTCTGTTTCTGGACTGGTCTTCGCTCAGTTGGATTCAGACTTGGTCTTCTGTGTGTTTGACTTTGCAAAACTACCTTCCCATTTCGCCATAGGAGCTCTAGTACCTCATTTTCTGGCCTGTAAAATGAAAAGGAAGAAAAAAATTACAATAATTATTTTTCTTTCAGAAAAATAAAACCAGTTATGGAGGTTTTTAGAGGGAGAACAGACCCCATTGGTTTCGTCTGATTGCTGACATGGGGATCAGCTTCAAAACTCCGATCAGGCATGCATGGATTCATGGCTGAGCAGACAACGATTTGCTGTATACCAAGACAGAACAAAGCATTAAATTAATTATAATATAAAAAGGAAATCCTACCTAAAGTGCTCTGCCTCATGAACAGAGGCAGAGAATAGTATAAAACCCACTAAATCACAGAATTATTATTTAATATATTCGTTGACTAGCTACAAATAAGAACAAAAGAAAATGATATTCAAACAAGCTTTTGCCATAAATGGGAAAAAAAAAACAGGCAGCATAAGAAAATCTTGAGTTTGGTGAGCCAATCAGAAATTCAGTAAAACAATTACAGCAGCTGAAGACGTCAAATCACAATCCAATAGGAAAAAAATAAACATAATATTTTTAAAAATAAACCAGACAGAGAATACAAAACAGAATTTCGCTAGTAAACCCAGAAATAGAAAATTGAAACAAACCAAAGTAGAGAATCAATGAAATTTTTGATGCTGGTTTTCTCTCCTTTAAAAAGGTCTGATTCCTTTGTCACTGCAATGAACTTAAATGAGAAAATATTGTGAGAATCAGGGACCAGGATTTATGCGTATGCTTCCATGTTCTGCATAAGTAATGATACCAGCTGTAGTATTGTCCACGTGGCATTTGATTATGGGGGGATGACTAAGTGGGGTCCTTTTTAGATAGGAAATCTACAACTATAAGCTTATTGAAAGTGTGATCCAGAAGTAAGCGGAAGCGTTGCCACGTGCGCAGTAACAGCATGTTTTCTACTAGGCAATGATTTGGGACAATGTTGCCACAGAAGAATGCTTTTGCCAAATAATGGATGGAAGAAGGAATGCCCAATTATTCACAATTTTGGGGTGTGTGTATATATATATATATATATTATCACATTAATTTATAAAGAAAATGGAAAATATTCTGTAATATTTTAAAATGACATTTATTTTTCTGTTAAAAAATTTGTTATAAAAAATCTTCTATAATTTTTTTTTTTAAATATTAAAATACTCTAAGCTATATTAAGGGACAAAACCTCTTTTTATTAAAAATGAAAAAAATATATTTTTTATCATATGAATTAGTAATTTTATTATATAAATTTTTCACTTTTATCTTATAAACTCTCAAATCAAAAAATTAAATTTTTAAAAAATATTTTAAAATTTATTTATAATTTTTAAAACTTTATGCTTAAAAATTTATAAATTAATTTTTAAAGATTAAATTTAAAATATTTTATTTTATATTAATAAAATTTATGAATTTATTTTTACTTGATAATTTAAATTCATAAAAATTTATAATTTTTTTATTTATATTTAATAGTTTTTAAAAAGTATTTATAAATATAAAATTATGAATTAAATTTTTTAAATATAAAATATTATAGTCGTTCAATAATTTAAATAAAATATTTAAATTATTTTTATTTACTTTTTAAAAATTAAAAATAAAATAAAACTATTTAAATTATAAATAAAAGTAAATTAATGTATTTTATGAATATAAAATAAAAATATTTTCAATTTAATTTTTAAAAATTAATTTATAAATTTTTTTAGTATAAAATATTATAAAATAAAAAATTAATTTATAATTTTATATTTATATTTAATACATTTTTTAAAAGTATTTGTGAATATAAAATTATAAATTAATTTTTTTAATAATATAAAGTACTATATTAGTTCAATAATTTAAATAAATATTTTAAATTATTTTTATTTAATTTTTAAAAATAAAATAAAATATTTATAAATTTAAATTATAAAATAAAATTAATTCAAAATTTTTATGAATAAAAAATAAAAATATTTTAAATTTAATTTTTAAACATTCTATTATAAATTATTTTAATATAATGTATTATAAAATAAAAATTAATTTATAATTTTATATTTATATTTAATAAATTTTTTAAAAGTTATTTATGAACATAAAATTATAAATTAAATTTTTGAATAGTATAAACTATGATAGTCATTCAATGATTTAAATTTTTTATTTAATTTTTAAAAATAAATATTTATAAATTTAAATTATAAAATAAAATAAATTCATAAATTTTGATGAATATAAAATAAAAATAATTTAATTTAATTTTTAAAAACTAAGTTATACATTTTTTAATATAAAATATTATAAATTAAATTATTAAAATTATTAATTAAATTTAAAATATTTTTTTTTTATAAAAGTTCAATTATTTTGATTTAAAGATTTATAGGATAAAAGTTAAGATAAAAATAAAAAATTTACATGATAGATGTATATATCTCCCTAAACTATAAAAGAAAATTTGTCATAAATATTTTAATATGGGGGTAAGTGATATTTTGAAAAATGAAATGCTTTTATCACAAACTTTTTGATAAAAGGATATATATAATTTTATAAAATTAGAGAGGGATATTTATCATTCTCCTTTAATATATATAACAAAACTATATTCTTAACAGTATTTGATATTTTTAACAAAAGAATTGACACCCACAAATAATGATATGGTGTCTGTATGCTTAAGAGGATATAATTTATTTATTTATTTATTTATTTTTTCTGTTTACTCATTTAATTAATTTCTCCCTGTGCCTCGGGTAATCGTGAACCATTAAAGAATTTATAAACTGGAGGATTGCATCAAAAACATTCTGATCATCATTTTCTTTGATTTTATTAGTTTTCCAAGGCTTCAAATGATGCTAGAATAAATAAAATAGTTTATTTTAGGGAAATAAATTAGTTTAAGGCTTTGAAATGAAATTTTACAACCAATGAAGTGTAGAGGCTTCTACAATTGCAATTGTCAATAAGAGTGATTTCTGAATTCATGTATAAAATTCTTCCGCTTGCTGTATAAAATTGATCATATTTCTCGACAGGGAAACCGATGACAGGTTTTATTTCTGATGCCACAGAGCGCAACTCATTCACTTCTTCATCAGTGAGTCTCCACCCCAATGCGCCTGCAAATTCTGCATCCTGTTCAGCTTTTTTGGCTCCAGTAATTGGCAAAACATTGTCCTGTGCTGTTAACCAGTACCTGGACAGAGATATGGATTCTTCAAAGAGAATATCAAAACAAGAAAAGAGCAAATTTGCAACCCGTAAACTAGATTTGAACAAATAGTGTCAGCTTAAACTAATACGAATTGTAATGTAATTCTCTAACTATTGTTGTTGTTCATATGTCAACATCATCTAAAGTGAAACTAATCATCAAATTTGTAGATGTTAGTAGGACAAAAAGAGTTAACCAGTGTGGGAGTTTTGCTGTAGCCCTCTCCTATTTCCTTCATTATGTCCCGAAGTGGTTGGAGCTGCAAGATACAAACCTGATTCAGGAATCTGGTGGGAATTTATGATCGGTTGTAATAACACTGCAGATTCCTTACCTTTGTTAGAAACTCAGGAGTGTAAATACGGCCTCTAGGGCCTGTTGGTGTATTTTCTGGTGTATACTTTCCAGGGCACCTGCATAAATTTAAAATTATATGCTTTGTTTCATCGGAGTAGATTCAACAGAAGAACCCCTAAACAATAAATTACAAGGTTTTGGGACCTCCGAGTTTCAAGTCATATGTGATTCAGTTTGTTTATAGTAGACATTCCGATTTGAGTTGATGATAGAAAGAGTTAATATCACAGCTAATTTACGGTATTAAAATAGTTGTGGTGTGTCTTAACCACACTAAAATGTAAATAATCTTCGTAGCTAATAGGAGCTCTAACTACAAAGAGAGATTTTAGTGATATATGAAGCAGAAACATTTGAAAAGGACTTTACCTTGAGCTATCCGCAGATACGCAGTTAATGTGATCCCAATTTCATCACAGGCAGCCTTCACCACATTCTGTTCTGGTGCCCTATATACGAGACTATAGTTCACCTGGTTTGAAGCCGGTGGAATTCCTCTCTTTTCTAATAGAGATATTAATTTAGATCACAACATGATTATTTGATATAAATTTAATGCAATTAATCGAATTCGAATTTTAAAAAATTAATAGGAATAATAGTTGTATTATATTTGCTTCAAATAATTAATGATAGCATTGTGTTTGTGTTTGATCTTTTCAATCTTTTTATTTGTTTAAAACACAATTAAATAAATAAATAAATATCTCTAAATAAATAAAAGTGCCTAACCAAATAATGGTGTTAAATAAATAATTATGTCAAAATAAATATATTTTAATAATAAAAAATATTGTAATATAAATTTATTTAGATCAAACAATTCTTTAATATAAGGATCCATCCAATTGTTTTATATATATATATATATATATTAGAGAATATTGTTATATTACAGAATTGTATATTACAAGAATATTATTTAAAAAGTAATTGTACCTAAACGAATTGTCTAAATAAATGAGTCGCCTTCGTATTTAAATTTTTGACTAAAATAATAATAAATAAACCGTATTTGTATTGACTCGAATAATAAAAAAATCGTGTTCATGTTGATATAATTACAATTAATGGAAAAAAAATATACTTAATTACTGGAAAGAAAGAATGTTTGTAGATTATTCTAATATAACATTGAACTCTGAGGATTGTATCTTCCCAATAGTGTTTCAGAATTTATAGCACAAAATGAGGTTTGCAAGAATATATATGACAATAACTTCTGTATTTTTTGCTACCATCTACATCAGCTAAATGGAAGAGAACAAATAAAAGATGTATGACAAAATTTCTCACCTTAGAGCCATAAACTTTAGCAGAATCTATAAACATTATATCAAGACTGGTCACGAAAGCAAACTTAGCATCCTTCTATCTTCCATTGCCATCATAAGCACACACAAAAAGTTTTTCTAAAAACTCTTTAGAGAATAGGAATCAACATATCATTTACATCTAACTTTAAAACATAGTCTTGTAGAGTTCAAAAACATAATCTATATGAAACCGAGTTAGTGCTATTTGCAAAAAACACTCAAACAAAAAGCTCTTGTTTCATTCCTATTCAAAAAGAAAAAAGACGCAGTTATGGAAAAACTAATACCTATTCCATAGCAAGACATTAAATGAATGGGAAAATCATGGAGAGAACCTCGTCAATATAGTCACAATAGACAATTGACTTAAAACGACAACAGGCCACTTATTCAATGTGAAGTCATCCCACAGTGGTGGTTTAGATTCACCTACAAATCTTGAATTACTTCCTCTAATCCAAGGCATGGAGAAGACGATGAAGGACAAAGACATATCTTAATCAGCATAAAAAATGGTAGAGAGTGAGAAAAAATATCTAGAGAAGGATTAATGGATGCAAACAATAGAGAGGGAGTTAGCGAAAATAAAAAAAGTATGCTATAAGACACGCTAACCAATTTAAGGGTAATAGTTTCATATGAAGCAAAAGGGAGTGGTATCCTTAATGCCAGAAAAAGGATGGATGGAAAAGTGAGGCCTCTAGAGAAAGCAACTTGAGGGAAGTTTGGTGCAAGCAAGACATTGGAGAATCCTCTTTTAAAAAGGAGGTATATAGATGCTGAGAAAGAAAAGAAAAGAGTAATAGAGCAACTAAAAAGGAAGGAGCCCAGGTGACAAGACTTAAACGCTTCCTTTAGGATTTATGAAGTCATAGAGCCCAAGCTGTATCATACATTGCATAGTTAGAATCCAATAGACATTAGGAATTTTCTTTTTAATTGAAAATGCCTCAAGAAAGTAAAGGAAATTGCTTAAATTGACTTGATTAGAAGAGATAAAGCTTGTTGAGAAAGAAATTAGAGGAAGATTGAAGATTGTGTTAAGAGTTTGGTGGAAAAATTAAAGGAAGAAGAGGAAACCTAACCATAAAAATCAAGCAAGGTTAGAAGGAGACCTTGCATAACTTTGCAAGAAGGTTTCGTGATGCAATCATGGACTTAAAGGCTTTTCACCACTCCTTAGTATTAAAAAGGCCTAAAAAAGGCCTATGGGTTGACAAAAGGTGGTTTATTGTATATAAGAATTCTATAGCCTTATATTAAGAGGCTTAGAGAGAGATTTTTCATAAGCTTAAGATAATAGATCAGATGCTCTTAAAGCTTAAGAAGAAAGAATGGTTAGATCGTTATCATGAATTAGGCCACAAAAATTGAAGGCTCGATGGTAGAAAGGAAAGAATGGGTGATCGAAGAAGTAACTCCAAGTAAGGTTAGATGAGGATTAATTTGATAAGCAACAGGATAAAGCATTTATAAGAGGGACAACAACCTATAAGATATGAACTAAAAAGAGTAGTATAGGTTCACTCTACTCAATGCTTTATTGTTGAAGGTTTTGAAGGATAGAAGAAGCTAAAGGATATTGTTAGCAGAGCCATGTTAAATGAAGAAATCAATAAAGTGGTCAAAGAAGAAATCTTGTGAAGTTTATCAAGATCATAGGCATGTAATAGAGGAATGTATGGATTTGAAAGAATAGGTCAAAGTGCCTATGAAAAACAACTATATGAAACGTTACATCACAGAGAGTAGGGAGAGGGATCAGACCCTTAACCCCAGAGACAACAATTCAGACCAAAGGACAATAGTGATCTTAAAAGGCCTCACAAATGTAAAAAATTCTAGCAAAGCAAGGAACAACTACTCAAGTTTTTTTTGTTAAATTCTACCATAGATGTGCAAATCATAAATATAAGGGTATATAAGAAACCTAAAATTATCTTAATGTCAATAATGTTAACTAACTAAGATTCGATTAGGGTATCTACTTGTATAATAATGCTTTAGTGGTGACTTTGAAGGTTAGATTATTATAGATTAACCAAATACTGATTTACAAGAGTAGCTTTGCAAACATAATTTTAAGAATACTCTGAACTCTTTAAAAATTAAGGCTCTAAAGGTAGGACTAGCCAATATAGCCTTATATGGATTCATAAAAGGTGTATTCTCTCGCTGGGCATAGTTTAATTACCAATAATGATACGAGATAGCCTATTAGAAGACTACTATGATCAAGTTTCAAATAGTAAATTTGAAGTTCTTCAAAATACCAAAGTAGTGAAAAGCATTCATTACTTGAAGCTAAAATTTAGGACAGAAGAAGGAATTAAAATGGTTTGAGGAGTCAACCAGTAGCCAAGTGTTGCTTTACAATATAGATTAAAAATTCTTTCGTTATTTCAAAGTGACTTTTCAAGGAAGATATTAGAAAAGATGGTAAAAGGTGTCTAATAGAGTAAATTAATAAGAAAAAAAGAGTAGAAGGTCCAGTCAAGAAAATACAAGACAGGAGTCAAGCCTATTGAAACTATGAAAATAGTAATCTTAGATAGAGCCAGTCTAAAAAGGGTGGCAAAAATTAGGTCATACCTACCTAAGTAGGATAAAGAAAGGCATAAGGAATGTTTAAGGCAACATATGGATATGTTCGCCTGGAGTTATGATAAGATGTTGGATATTGATCCAAGGATTATTTCTTACTAGCTTTCAACAAATACCACCTTTAAGCTCATAAAGCAAAAAAGATAAGTATTTAAATAAGAAAGAAGAGAAGTGATTTGTGTAAGGGTAAACAAGTTTCTAAAAGCTAAATTATATAAGAAAAGTGTTTTATTCATATTAAGTCATCAATATGGTAATGGTTAATAGAGGATGTATGTGAACTTTACAAACCCAAATAAGGTATATTCAAAAGGCAATTTCTAGCTCTCTAAGATAGATTAATGCATGCCAAACATAAAATCAAGAATTGGTATATTTAACTCATCAATTTTTCATTTTAAAGCATATTTAAACAAAATTAACTATTTTAACTTCATAATCACTAACCTTCAACAATGAATTGATGAAAAATAACATCAATTATATGGTATCTCTAAAAGAATCAAAATTCTCAATTTTTCTTGCCTTGGCCAAGTTTAGAGAGAGTTAGAACAAAAATAAAAGATATAAAAAAATTCCACCAAAAATTGAAAAAAATAGCCATATTTATATTTTTTTTTATTTACTAAAATATTCATAGTCTTTTTAGCAAAGATAAATAGGTCATAAAATTTCTCCAACAAGCTTCTCAATAGTAAATATAAAATATTATTTAGGCCTTAAATTTTAAAAAATTATAA
>JAWDEX010172024.1:0-15793 GCA_035221805.1 Trichilia hirta | reverse complement strand
ATATTTAACATCAGCCCTTCAATTTTCAATAGAAGGTTGATTTTTAATAAATATTCAAACTTTGATTTAAATCAATTCCAATTAATAGTCTATTTTTAAATGTCATTTACATGCAAGTTTTAAATATTATTTTAAACCACTTAAATTCTATCCACGTGTCAATTGTTGGCCTAAAAGACAACAATAACTCTATAATTAAAACTCCTGTTAAATCATCAAGCTCATCATTAGACTCGAACTCTTTTTTTAATTTGATGATTACTTTTTTAAATTCTCAAGTATTTTATTGTTGACCTGGCATCATTTTACCTTTTGTTGCATTAATAAATATAGTTTCTCGAATCAGTTCATTTGGAGTCTTCTATTTTACTTTATAAATAACCCCCCTTTTGGCTTTTGGTGCTTTCATTTACATCTTCTTTGAACTTAAATTCTTATTCTCCGAAATATAACATCCTTTTCTCTACTCTTAAAAGTTATTTATAACTTGAAGATCCCATTCTTTAAAGTTAAGGTAATTTTTTTTTTCTCACTCATTTTTTTGGTGTTTTTCTTTTCATAGTTTTGTGTTTGTCGTTGGCATGAGTGTGGATATAGGCTCTTAGAGTTTTGATCAATGTGGCTTATCTCGAGTTGTTAATAATTTTGAATAACCTTTAATAATTTAACCCCATTAGTTTATAGGTAAAAGTGTATTCTATTTTAAGAGAAATTAAGGTTACTTCAAGAGGAGATATCTTAGAAGAGCATTTAGCTATCGTTGTAGTAGCTTCTCCAATACCTTAAGTAAAAAGGCTTAATATGCCTTTTAAGACTTACGCATTTGCTTTCGCTATAGTAAAATCTGATTCGAAAGCTTATACGATATGCTATGCTATTTCTGATAGTGTATAACCTTAGGATCCTTGAACTAAATGAACTACCTAGTTGTCCTTGATGAAAAAATTTCTTTCAATGAAAAATGTTTTACCTTAAGGTTAGACCTTGCCTTTAAGGTTAATTTGTCAAATTTTTTGAATCTTTTGGGGTAGTTCCTTACTATAAATCTGAACAATTAAAGAATTTTATTTAAACATTTTTTATTTTTACATAAATTTTTTGATTCCCAACCTACCATAAAAAAATTAAGTACTTATATAATCTAAAAAAGAATAAATGAAAAAACTCGTACTAATACTATTATTAAACTTGACCTAATAAACAAATCCTATAAAGGCTAATTCATCTTATAATAAGGGCTAAAAAAATAAATTATTTTATATTGGTAGACAGTAAAATCCTACCAACTCCATTCGAGTCTCTCAACTCTTCGAAAATACAATTAAGTATCCCTAACCTTTTGTTCAATTGTCAATTATGATCTAACCTAAAGCTTTGTTATTTATACAATGACCTAAAAAGACATGCTTGACTTTCAAGCTCACTACTTAGAAAGGATCTTGGCAACTAGAGCTCAAGCCTCTAATTAAAAAGAACTTTTATCTAACACTGATTTAGTAACTTTAGGTCTTATTATAGCTTATATCTCCAAAGATTATCTTATTTTAAAGAAAATAAATATAAAAAAATGTAAGCAATGATCTCTTTTTGTTATTTTTTATTTTACCAAAATAGTTAATATTTTTTGATCATCTTCACTTTGCAAAGAAAATGGCACTAAAGAAATGATTGAATCATTGTGTTTCGAGGTTTATTTTATCTTATATTCATTGGGTATATGATTGATGAAAAGTTTTTGGAGTCTTGGATATTTTTTTGAATAATTTAATATAAAATATAATATTTTAATAGTAAAGATAGTTTAAAAAAAAAAAAAAAGAAAATGACATGATCCTTATAAATTAAGAATGTATATTAAGTGACATTTTATTTTAGTATTTAATTATTTTAATTTTTTTAAGATAGTTAAAATTATTTATTTATTTTTTAATTTAATGAAAGACACTTTCTTTTTAATAAAAAAAGTTTGTCCGAACAAAATTTTTATGAAATACATTTACAAAAATATTTCTATCTAATTCATTTATTTACCTTCTTAACATATAAAAATCTTAATATTTTTTTTTCAAACATACATATTTTTATTAAAAATTATACAATTAAAAAAATTAGATGTAGCAAAATAATATTATTATCATTTTTATTACTTTGTTTTATTTTAATTTAAATTTATCAAGCTATCTTATAAATTAAAATATATATTTATTTTTATATAAAACAAACAACGCTAACAAAATTCAAAATTATAATATTTATTTAAGATACAAAATTATAAGAATATAAAAGTAAGAATATTAGTTTTTAAATATTTTTATTTAAAAAAATAAATAATTTAATATTTATATTCAAATTTTAGATAAAAACAAATAATTATTTAAATTTAGATATTCAAAACTATTTAAAATTTAAAATTTTCAGACATTTAATAAAAAAATACTATCTTAATAATTTATATTAAGAATCACCACATAACTGAACAAAATTTATGATAATAAAACAGACTAAATTTTGTTTCTCAATTGTGAGTATAATTTTATTAATTTGACTGATGGTATATATTAACATTTTTTTGTGATGAGCCTAATCTCTATCACGGATATGGTTGAATGAAATATTAATCATTTTGAAAAAGAAAACAATAGAAAAATGAATGATGTTGAGTTTGTTATGTCGACGCATGCCCTAAAAAGAAAGTAATGATCCGTGCCAATTAAATGAGCTGTGATTGAGCCACAATAATTGACTGCGTGCATAGCAATTGGAATCTCCACTTCCATGCAAGTGGGATCCCATTCCGTCATACATGATCATACTATACTTTCTCAACACCATGCACGCAAACTCTATAATATAATTTAATAATGCATGCCAAACAGAAAAAAGGAAGACATGAGATGACAGAATACTTTCTATTTTCATTTTTACCGTGCGGTGTGATGGGTTTGACGGTTTGCATTTTGCAATCTTATCCGTTAAAGCAACGGAGATCACAGAATTGTACCCGTACTCCCACCAACTGCAATCAAAAGAAGAGGGAGAACCCTTTCAACCACAAACAAATCAAGCGTCCGATAGGAGTCGAAAGTTAGAGAATATTACTTCAATTTTGAACTTTTGTAATTTAAATAATATTTGTTTAAATATAATTTTTTTTAATTTAAAAATTTAAAAATTTTTCAAAATTTTTAATAATGTTTTTATTTACCATTAAGAATAAAATTAATAATCATTATATTTTAAAAATAATAGCTAATAAATCTTTTAAAATAAACAAATAATTTTATTGAAGAGATTTGAGTGAATGCAAAAATAAGAGGTGGTAAGAGATAATTTAAAAAAAAAAATATTTAAATAATAAAATCTCAAATATCAAGGAGTGTGAGTGATAAATGCTCTATTAAAAATGTATTTCACTACTATATTGAAAAAATATATAATTTACTCGTTAGCTTCTAATACATGAAAAACAAATCAAATAAATTTTGTTTTAGGAAAATTCGCTCACTAATTTGGTGGGACATTTTTTAAGGTTATTATCAATTATCTCCTTTGAAGTTTAGTATATTTTATTTAGATAGTAAGAATATAAAAATAAACACTTATCTTCCATCTTTTATAAAAAAATAATTTATAGTTATTTATATAATTTATTATATACAATAAAATTAGATATATTTATTTTTATCATATTATAACACATATTCAATTACTGTTATAGATAAAAGATGAGTTAAATATTTAATAATTTTATTTTGTTGTTGATATATATTTAATTGTTAAATAACGATAACAATTTAGTAAAAATTATAATCTTTAGTGATGGGTGTGTATAATATTTTTTTAATTATATAATTTTATAGTGCATATACAATTAATTTTTTACTTATTATATTTAATTTTATTAATATATATACACGATTATAAATATAATTAAATATAACATTTTTTAGAAAGAATCCAGGAAAGTGATAATTTCTGTATTCTTACGATCCAAATAAAATATTATTAAATTTCAAAAGGGGAGAGTGATAATAACCACATCTTTTAATAATAAACCACACTACTTACAAGTTTAAAATTTTTACTTTTGATATTCTTTTCAAAAATCCAATTACAATTATTTGTATTTTGATTCTTTTATTATTATATTATAATTAATTAAAAATAAATCCATATAAAAATTATTATTTATTTTCTATTAGTGATAAACGGAACGTGTTGTTGACTAAATCAATAAAATCTAATTCATTAAACATCAAACATGTTTACAATTCAGATGATATAACCTTCTATTTAAGTGAAGAACAAGTGAAAAAACGTGTTGTTCACTAAATCAATAAAATCTAATTCATTAAACTGTCAACAATTCAGATGATGTAACCTCCTGTTTACGTGAAAAACAAGTTTAAAAAATTAAATATTAAGTAAAAAATAATTATAATTTTAATAGTAAAATTAAATAAAAATAAATAAATTACACTGCCAAACGTATCCTTCGTCTCTTTCGATGAGGCCACGAATTTTGTTTTGGGTTTGGCATGAATTGCGTCTGGTGTGCGTACATTCATCTATCCTTGAGCGGCACTTTGCGTCTCCTTGAGCGGCACAAACTGAATAAATTTTGGAGTACCGAACGTACTGTCATCTATCCATGCAGGCCAACTTCCGAAACAAACACATAGAATGATTATGAAATATTGGTTATATACATCACGGAAGAATTGTTACCAAATTGGGATTAATACCGGATATTTTGGAAATATTACAACTTATTTGGTAAGAGTTGTTTTGTCATCTTTTATATGGTCATATTTATTTGTGAATATGTACATAAATGTTAATAATTTAACGTTGAATTATTTTAATTTAATACATATTCAATCTTTAAAAAATTTAAAATCAAGTGAAAAAAAAAAAAAGAATAAATCGGCCACGAGCAATAATGGGAAGAACAATAACCACAAACATTTTAGTCTTTATAATGTTGAAAAAACCACAACGGGCTTGAGGAAAAGAACCACAAACAGCCAAAAATTCATCGGAATTCCACCGTCTTCGTTGAATTTCACAATTGAAAAGATGGGTTGAATACTCAATCGGGTTATTATCACTTACCCGCCTTAGGTTTGATAATATTTTAATTAAATAACAAAATTATAAAACATTTCTACTTCTTTTTTCTAAATATATTGTATAATTACTTTTATATTATTATTATAAACAGAAATTGATTAAATATAAAATAATTATATTAAATAATTAAAAAAGTTCTCCCTTAACTAATAACTTAAGAAAATAATCGTCACCACTATCTCATAATTAAATATAAACTAATAACAAATAAGATTAAAAATTTTTAAATAAAATAATTAAAAATTTAATTATTTTTTAATTCATAATAATAATTGGATAATATTTTAATAATAAAAAAATAAATAAGTAATTATCTCAACTTTTTTATTGTACATAACATATAAAAGTAATTTTAAAAAATAAAAATATATATATTTTTTGGAGAAGATAAATTAATTTTCAAGACACATAATGTTTTAATTTTCAAAACACCTACTGTTTAATTTTCAGCACTTAAACATGCTTACTATTGCACTCAGACTATTACAAGATAAATCATGTTACACCATACTGTAAGAAAACCATCAAATTGATTCAAATACAACGTAACAACAATTCATTCCATCCATTGAATAATAATTTTTTGTTATTTTGAAAATTATTTGTTATATATTCATATTGGTTGATAAAAATTGTGATTAAATAATAAAGCTTATACAGTTAATAATATTATTAAAAATTAATTAACTGGACTTGTAATTTTTGCTTCTCAAGTAAAAGGGTTTCACAGGATTTTCCTGACACAAATATGAAGTTTGATTCTTTTCCCACATTCCCACTCGTGGCTTTTATGCTTCAGCATAAAAACAAAATAAATATTAATTAATAAAAAAAAAAAAAAAAATTGGTTTTTCCACTTCTCGCAAGCTGTTGCAGACTTAACAAGAATTTCTAACTTTTATATAATGCGTAAGCGTGTGTGGTGTGTGTATGGCTGTAATTTTGTAATGTGGAGTTAGATTGCTTGGTTTGGTTTTAACATCTCGTGATGAGATAGGAAAAGGAACATGAATGGGAACAGAGTCGAAAGAAGAGTGTGTTCTGTCAGGTTTTGTCTTTGTGGGGACTACCTCGTGTAATCTTTTGCCCCGTTGTACCTGAGTACTTGGGCAATTTAACCTTTGTCCTTTTTTATGGACTCGCCGAGGTAGCTTAAGCTCAACTTTCTTTTCTATTTACCATCTTCCTTTTGGCTTTTCTTCTCTCCTTCACACAAAACTATGACTGTGATTGCAGCTACTTTTCTTCTTCCCGATTATATTCTGTCATTTCTCTGATCGTTTCCCCCTCTCTCTCCCCTCTCTGTCTCTCGGTGGTTACATTATAGACTGGTATCTGAAGAATTGTTAAGGGAATCTATTAAACGGAAAGGACAAGGAATGACTGGTGTTACAAGCCCAGAATCAGATTGCTCTGAGTTTGTAGAAGTTGATCCTACTGGAAGATATGGAAGAGTAGATCACTTAATTTTCTCCGAACTTCTTGCTTGTTTTCTATGTTTGGTTCTTCAAATGTTGTTCTTTAATTTATTGGTTCATGTTTTATCAATTTGAGTTATGTGCTGAGCTCCGGATTCGTTTTTTTTTTTTTGGCAGTATAATGAAATCCTTGGCAAAGGAGCTTCAAAGACAGTGTATGATCTCTCGTCTCTATTAAATGTTTTGCGAAATACGATTTTCTCGTTCTCTTTTGTTAACTTATTTGGTTGGGTATGGCTTAATTTTTCAATTCAATGGGTAGGTTTCTTGATTGTTGTGTTTTGTATCGTTTGTAGCAGTTATAAAGCCTTCGATGAGTATGAAGGAATTGAGGTAGCATGGAATCAAGTGAAACTTTATGATTTCTTGCAGAGTCCTGAAGAACTGGAGAGGCTTTACTGTGAAATTCACCTGCTCAAGACCTTGAAGCACAGAAGCATTATGAAGTTCTACACTTCCTGGATTGATACTGCTAACAGAAATATTAACTTTGTCACTGAAATGTTTACCTCTGGTACACTCAGACAGTAAGCATTATGAAAATTCGAAGAAGTTTTTATCTTCTTTTGTTGTGACTTCTGTGTATTTGCTATTATGAGTCCTCTTTGGAAAACAATATCTGTTCGTTGTTTATGGATAGGTATAGGCTAAGACACAGGAGAGTAAATATTAGAGCTGTGAAGCACTGGTGCAGACAAATTTTGTCCGGGCTTCTATATCTCCACAGCCGAGCCCCCCCTGTAATTCACAGAGATATCAAATGTGACAACATTTTTGTTAATGGAAACCAAGGTGAGGTTAAGATTGGTGATCTTGGCCTCGCTGCAATCCTCCGTAAATCTCATGCTGCTCGATGTGTTGGTAAGCTGCTGTTGTTCCTAATTTCCTATAACATTATCGCTGATCACAGCGTTCAAAACTCAGATTTGATCTAGGATTTCAGTCTTAGATTAAGTTTTTGTCTCTTTTTTGCTGTCTGTTTACTCCGAACAGGAACACCGGAGTTTATGGCCCCTGAAGTTTATGAAGAGGAATATAATGAATTAGTTGACATATACTCTTTTGGAATGTGCATATTGGAGATGGTTTCCTTTGAATATCCATATAGTGAATGCACTCATCCTGCTCAAATCTACAAGAAAGTTATATCTGTATGAGCCAATACTTCTGAATTTTACGTTTTAATTTTGATATTTGTCTCGAACAGTCCTTTTACATATGACAATTTTTCTGTAGGGTAAGAAACCAGAAGCTTTATACAAAGTAAAGGATCCTGACGTGCGGCAATTCATTGAAAAATGCTTAGCAACTGTCTCTTGTAGACTTCCTGCTAGGGAGCTTTTGATGGACCCTTTTCTCCAAATTGATGATTTTGACTCTGATTTGAGGTCAATACAGTATCGAAGCGACTATAATGAGACAGGTCATCTCCTTCGACAACCTTTGTTTGGAATTTATCACAGTAATAACTCTTCCAACAACGGTTATGGTAATTACATTGGTTATGATCTTGAGAATGGTTTAGATTACCACCTACCCGAGTTTCAAACAAGTGAAATTGATCTCTTTACTTGTCTAGAGGATGAGCATTTAGCAGATTTTGACATTTCAATCAAAGGTAAGAGAAGAGAAGATGATGGCATCTTTTTAAGGCTTAGAATTGCAGATAAAGAAGGTGAGAGTTCCAGTCTATCTTTTTCTAATACTTTTCTATTTCATTTTGTGTTTTCCATTATCAGAAGAGTATGCAAACCAATTTTAGTTCTGTATTCCTTTATGCAGGCCGCATTCGAAACATCTATTTTCCTTTTGACATTGAGACTGACACAGCATTGAGTGTTTCTGCTGAAATGGTATCTGAGCTTGATATAACTGAGCAAGATGTAACAAAAATAGCAGAGATCATTGATGATGAAATTGCTTCCTTGGTACCTGAATGGAAGGGGGGACTAGGCCTAGATGAAAGTCCTCATCTCTCAAGTTTCTGTCAGAATTGTTCCTCGAACAGTTGCTTACCGGGTTATGTTTCACGACAAAGTGCTGGAGCCAAGAACCTTCAAGTTCTTCATTGTTCTAAACATGGATGTGGAGCTGTCCATGGCCGATTTGAAGAGATCACTTACCAAGTTGATGGGGCAGAACAATGTCTTACAGAAGTTGCAAAGTCTACATCAGGACAATCAAATGCTATTCATTATGCTGATATATGGGCTCAGCGTGATGGACCAGCGTTAAGTTTAAAAGCTTCAAGAGATATCCACTGTGTTGAGGCACATGAAGCCCTGGACCCATCGAGCTTTGGAGCAGAGGAGAGGATTATAAATATGGATAATCAAAGTGAATCAAATGCAAGAAACTCTTTCTCTGTGATTCCTTCAGTAGATTCTGGTCTCTTGGATGATTATGAAAATGAAATAAGACAAGAGCTAAGGTGGCTTAAAGCAAAGTATCAAATGCAGTTAAGGGAGCTGAAAGATCAACAGCTTGGTGTCAAATCCAAATCTTCAAGCTCGACATTGATTTCTGATGACAAAAAGCAAGCAATAGATGACAAAGTTTCTCCACCATCAGTTTTATCAAAACCTGAAAGCAATAGATCTTTTCAGAGATCAGATTCTTCTAGAAAGAAGGTCACTTCATATTTCCCAATTGATGGAGAGAAGAACTGTGACAATAAGGCCATCCAAAAGGTACAAAGTTGTGAGCCGATCAACTGGCCTTGTAGCCCAGAGCAAATGATCACTGCCAAGAGTTACTACACAGGATCTTTGCTTCCTTACTCCCTTCACAGGGCAACTTCTCTTCCAGTTGATGCTGTCGATGTTTGAGGCCACTAAAATTCTCTAAAATTTTTGGTATGCTATAAAGTAAGAAAAATCAATGTGACATCAATTGTACAAGCAGATTTGGATTCTGTTTCCAGATGGTTTACCCTGGATAAAATTTGAGTCGATATTCATTATATACCCATTCCTCACATATCATAAGTTCAAATTAAGCAAGGTTTCTAAGAAACAGATCTCATTTCCCTTGAAGTGTAAAATCTCG
Organism: Trichilia hirta; assembly: GCA_035221805.1. Lineage (NCBI taxonomy): Eukaryota > Viridiplantae > Streptophyta > Magnoliopsida > Sapindales > Meliaceae > Trichilia > Trichilia hirta. Next base: position 6,134 of record JAWDEX010172024.1, on the reverse strand, counting down.
AGGTATTTGTGAGACTTAAAGGAGCCTGTGAAAGAATGATATTGAAGAAGAATTGATCAACCTTCCTGTACCATAAACATGTACTGCTACCACCAGTCTTGCCATATTTGTTCTTTTCACCTATACAACGCAGGTCGTTGCAGATGCCTGGGGTCTCTAGAAGTCTAGCTATAGTATACGCTTCACAACAATTGAAAAATGATGTAAAGTGGTCCAAAAAAATGAGTGGATTTGGTGGTTTGACAAGTACGTATCACCAACCTAACTACGGCGGCGTGTGATTTCTTGGATGCCCACGTTGTTGACTTGTCTTAGATATTATCAAGGATAGATAATGTAATTCAGCTCATATAAAATGTTGATACAACCTGTTTTTTCTTTAATTAATGTTGTGACGATGAAATGTAATTCTCTCCCTTTATTTTATTTTACTTTTATTTTTTGAATGCAACTCTCACTTTATTGATCTAACGTAAGTTTTACATCCAAGGCCGCGTACATGAAATTGAAAAGGTTAAACTGGAGGAAGAAAGAAAGGTAATTTTCCAGCATGATACCACGTAAACAGATTTCTTTATTGCTTTCTTTTAAAGGCGTCTTTAGAAAACAATTTCTCCCGTTGAATCAGGTTCCAGAAAGCAAAGAAGAGGGTTAATAAGCTTCCGAACATAAAGGCATTAGCTTTGCATTGAAATGCCGAATAATTAATGAATTGTTTCTGTCAACATTATCGTCCTAGGATCAACTTCGTGTAATTACTAAATAAAACTCTTTATCTTCTTTATATAAATTATAAAGCATTATAGGGTTTCATTAAGTCCATTACAGGATTCTTTTCTTCGTTATATATATAGCTGTATGACTCACTACTCGTACGTACAGGTAACACAATAATCATAGAGTTGCTTCTCCGAATAAATCTAATCCAAGAATGATAGAAAAGCCTCATAAGATCATTCAACATTACATATATAATTTTCCCTTAAAGAATGTTTGAACCGTGTGGAAAATAAAAAGATCTAGAGGTTTAGTTTTAGTAGATACCAACATAATACTCACCATAAATTCTTCAGAAAGAAAAGGTATAATCCATTTGTGATGGAAATATAATATTTTTTTTACGTCAATATGACAGTTTGTATTTATAAATTTATATAAGAGTTTATAAAAATAAGTTTGTGCGTTTAATATCACTCTTTTATTTTTTAATTAAAATTATTCTTAATTTTTTTGAATATAAATTATCATTAATTTAAATTAATAAAATAATAAAAATAATTATATATAATATAACAGTGGATAATTGTAAAATAATTTTTTAAAATAATATTTAATATAATTATCTTTCAAACATGTAGGGATTTAAAATAGAGCTTATGTCAAAATTAAATAAAAAAATTATAAAAAAACATATTTTATCATTTTTAAATATGTACTAAATTTTAGAATTCTTTATAACTATAAATTTTAGAAATATTTCACTCAAACGATTATTTCTTCATTTTTTACTGAAGAACTGCACAACCCGTAACAACCCAAAACAATAAACACTACCGTTTCAAGTCCTCATTCTCTGTCGCCGCCAGATTCATTTTAATATGGAAATTAAAAAATCTGACCTCGATCTAATTATCATAGGAAAATGCAGTCGTTTATTAAGAACTGGAATTCGCAGAAGATAAATTAGGATTTTTACATGATTTTTTTCTTGATTATTTCACAATTATTTTTTAAATTAATCACAAAAAAATACAAATATATGAAGATGAGTGTGAGTTTTAAATGTAGTAAAAATATTTATATAACATAATATTAATAATAATTAATAAAAAAGCTCTTCAATGTAGAATTTGAATGAAAACTAACTCCGAGAGTCACGTTGTAAGTTCATCCACCACTAGGGTTTCAGATTTTCGGTTGTATATAAGTTGATCCACTACTCTTATCTTCGTTTGATTTTCCTCATTACTGCAGAGAAATGGCTGATAAGGCTGTGACGATTCGTACGAGAAAGTTTATGACGAACAGGCTTCTATCAAGGAAGCAGTTTGTGAGTTCTGAATTCTACACTTAATTCTAAAATTTCTATGATGAACTCTACACATACTCATTGGTTGTTCAGAAAATAGATTCCATTAGAACGTGAAACATTTTCTATTTTTATTATTAAGCCCAAGATGACCTTAATACACTAACGTAGAATTTGATATTTTTAAATTTAATTTGTTTTCATAGGTCGTTGATGTTCTACATCCGGGTAGATCTAACCTTTCAAAAGTATATATATTTTCTTGTTAGTTGTTTATTATTAATTTTATTTCATTTTTTATCCTGGTTAATTTTTTTTCCCTGAAGGCTGAGTTGAAGGAGAGATTAACCAGGATGTATGATGTGAGAGATACCAATGTTATATTTGTATTCAAGTTCCGTAACAAATTCGGAGGTGGAAAGTCAAGTGGGTATGGTCTGATCTACGACTCGGTGGAGGGCGCAAAGAAGTTTGAGCCAATGTACAGGCTAGTCAGGGTAAATTATAATGCAACATTCAATCTCCATCTTTGTCTCATTAATAATGCAATAGTCATACTGTTATATTGTAGTTATGTTTCATTAGTATTATGCATCTTTTATGTTTGATTAGCTCTTGCTTTAAATGTCATTAGCTGAATCGATTCATTGAGAGGTTATGGTTTTGATTTAGACGTTAGAGGTGAAATTCTTCTGAAAAGGATCCCTAAAATCATTCTTAAACAGATTAAACCCATTGCATTAATTTGTAGAGATCGTACATTTGGGAGCTGAATTTAATATTGTGTGGAGGTTATTATGTTAGAATGGACTTGCTAACAAGGTGGAAAAGTCTCGGAAGCAGTTGAAAGAAAGGAAAAACAGAGCCAAGAAAGTCCGAGGCATAAAGAAGGTAATGAAGTTTCCTTTTATAAGTTAAGTCTCAATGTTAGATTTCTTTCATGTCATCATTTTCAATCAGCTGATATCTATCCTTGTGCAGACCAAGCCTGTAGATGCAAAGAAGATTAAAAAGAGGTGAAGACACAGACAAACTGGCCATTTTTCTTCTTCTAGTTTATTTCTCAGTTATTCAGAACTTAATATATGTTTTTTTTTTGTTTTTTTTTTCAATGCCTTATGTTTAAGGCAATCTAAAACTACTATGGTTATTTTTTAAATTAATTTTTGTATTGGCAATATAACATAATTGAAAATATGAGACTTGTTAGAGCATACAATGTTTGGACCTTAATGGGATAAAAGGTTTCTGCGATTTTCATTGACCCCAAGTCAGTATCTTGACCTGAAGGTTTGGAATACTGATGTTACAGTAAATAGAACATAAAATTCTGATAATATTTAAAATAACTTAACGATATGAAAAAACAAATTCCATCATTGTTGTCTCGACCTCAAGGTCATGACATATCCTCCAATCAAGCGGTTAGCTATTTAACATTATTCCGTTAACTGAAAACAAATCCCATTCCTCCATATGCCTAAGTCAGTATCGCGATACTAACATTATAATGAACGAAAGATAATGTTTAAGCCATTTAAGATTATTTACTCAACTATATTGGAAATAAATCTAATTACTAAACCCAAGATCGTGACGGAGAACACAATTAGAGGGCCATGCTTATACTGTCTTCAAAGTTTCTCTACTATTCATATAAGAAATAAATCCCATTTTAACCAACCCCAAAGTTGTGACTGGGATTATCCTTTAACTTTCCTTTAGTCCTACTTGAAAATAAAAAAATTAATAAGTTAAAAACATATCGACGAGCTGAAAGTATGAAGGCTAACCCTAATAGTTATAACCTACATCTTGAGATTGCATCTAAAACTCTCAAATTTATTGGTCGTATATGACTTGATTGTATGTGAAGAAATAACTTACAAAATAATCACTAGGTTAATACTGATTCATAGGCAATGATTACGAGATAACTTATTATTCAAGAATTATATATAAACTCTTCTGAAAATGTTAGCCATTCTCATTTTCTAATGTCAGTTGGAAAGATTTGAAAGACACGCCATCGAAAACTATTTATAGCATCTAGAGCCAATGCTTTAGGATTTTGAAACTCTTGTTACTTTGTACCCTTAACGTATTAAAAATTCTTTCTCTCTCTACTTGCATCAATAAAAACTTTAATACCCATGATTCTTGTTATTATATAAATTTTAAGTCTCTAATTTCAAAATAGGAATTTCTTTATTAGAAAATCGGCATCATTTGAACTTCTTTTTTTTTTTTTTTTTTTTTTCTTTTTATATATTTTCATGCAGCTGAGAAAGAGATATGATAGTGATTATATCAATGCGAGGGGATAGCAAAATCCTTTATTACTAAGTTAAGAAATAAAAACTTGTGTAGTGTTTGAAATCTCCATCTCAAAAATTTCATGCATCTCCTTGGCTGCTAGAAGTAAACAAAGTGAATGGTTTGAAAAACTCTTGCACCAAGTGTAATAATATATAACAAGCATTGGTAACAATACAAAATAAGTCTTCATAACATGAAATTTAAAACCACAAGTACATTAGTCACCATATGAAATAAGTCGTCTATATATAAAAAAAAAAAAAAAAGAAAGAAGAAAATAAGCCATAAAAATATTAAGTCAATATATTTATGAACTATAAATTTGTCAATTTTAGGCTTATCCAACAATAGTTTAATTTTATTTAACAACTAATGTTTTATCTCAGAAGAATTTGTTTTCCACTTAACAATAAATACTCCCATCCAATGAATAGTTCCTTTTACTGTTACTTGACTACTAATATTATTTCTTTATGGTAGGTCTAAATTATAAAGTTTCTAAAATATAATTTTGGATTGAATCAAATAGATTTAAAAAAATGGGACTAAATTGAAAAAGAATTGAATAAAATTGAACAAAATCCTGGACTGTTCTAGTTCTTCGATTTTTCTTTTCTTTTTCAGCTTTATTGCTAGCAGTTTGGTCCGGTCTGTTAGACAGAATTTTTTGCTGAGATAAGAAATAAATGGGCCAAATTTATAGGCTAAGCCTGTCAACTTAAGATTGGCTCCCCTACACATGAAGAATTTTTTTTTTTTTTTTTTTTTTCAAATAAACATTACAAATCTTTTACAGGTCTGGGGTGTGAGGCCTATTTGAATCATTTTAAGTCATGGTGTGCAAGTTAACCCAGAACGTTCCACCTAAAAGAAACAGCATATACAGTCCATCAACAGGCATCCGTCAACTAAACTCGGTGAAAACTGAAAAACCAAGTTTGTTTTTAACAAAACAGCTAATTGAATTAAAGGGAAGACACATGGCCTCATCAAAGGGGAAACTGCTCCAGAATTTCTTCGCCTAAAATCCACTTAAGGTACCACGGTCAGATCCATTCTCTGACGCGCTTCCTTCCGCGTCTCTACATCACTTTCCTCTTCAAATCCAACCCAACTTAAGCTTAACCCCAAAATAATAGTGTCAACACATTAAAACTGACAGCAAATGATGCTTCATCAGCATTCCCAGATCCTGCCACATCAGCAAGCGTACGACCCACACGCTACGTGGCAAAATCTGTCGGGTATCTACTGTCCAGCTTGGTCACCTAAAACGAGATTTGCAGGGAAATCTGTGTGGAAGGTAATTACTGAAAAACACGTAAATGCAAAAATGAAAATAAATAAAAATAAAAATTACAATTGCAAAAGAGCACGCACGATGGGTATAGTTGCTTTATAAAGCATTAAAAACCAAACCCCAAAAACTCTCTCTAGTTTTCTTCGCTGGGAAATTATTACGGCTGAATCGCTGGCGGTTGACGCTAAATTGATCTCTGCGGAATCAATTTTCCCTTCGGCGAGGTACTGTTATTTGTGATTTAACAATACTGCCAGGTTTTTGTTTAATGTGAAAAACAGAAGCGTTTTATCATTGTCTTTATTTTCGTTTTGGAATTTATAGTTTTAGTTTTGCATCAGATCTGGTGGGATTTGGTTCAAGAGTTTGATCGACAAATATTTTGGGTCTGTAATTACTCTGTTTGTTTTTGTTTTGGTAAATAATTTGGCGTGAGTATGAATTTTAAATGAAAGTCTTGAGCTTTAGGGTTTCGTTTGGGGTTTA